>OZ023206.1:69399571-69452071 GCA_963995525.1 Escarpia spicata | reverse complement strand
TACTATGTTCTTTTAAACATTAATGTCTAAAGCATAATAAGGGTGGTTGCATTGGTTCGCAAAGTCCCATAATACATTACGCTTACGTAAGGGGTTTTGGTTATTACGTTGCCACCATCGTGGGAAAACAAATTGCTTCAGCGACGCCATCTCACAAGTGAAACGTAATTTGACGCTAATAACAAGTTTTGGTCGTATAAATTGCAAGTAGCATTCGGCGTATTGGCGGGATGGGCGGGGGTGATCAAATGCTAAACGCATCATGCTTTTTGGACTTTGTTCATCAAATATTGTGGCGATTTGTGCTTCACCTGTTGCTACAGTGACACGAATTGTGCGGTTACTGTACTTTGACTTTGTTATGATGTTGTGTTACAATAAAATTACATTTTCTATCAACAAAATGTTTGTACTTAGCTCGTGACAAGTGCGGTCAGAGTGTGCACGCTTTGGAGACATGCGGTGATAGTAGGCGAATGGCAAATCGTTTTAAAGTTTAAATGCCCCCCCCCGCTACACACACCCAAATGTTACATCAGTTGAAAGCTCTACATATCCCCGTCCCAATGAGGCCTGTCGTAGAGCTGTCAAGTGGTACAGGAAGCTTGAATCCAAGGTCAAACAAGGTCACTGTGAAATTATGAATTTTCGAAATTGTACGCTTAACATTACAATGGTCGTATATCTACTTTACTTAATAACAAGTTGGCCAAGTCATATTTTGTTTTTTGAAAGCTTATTGTCTCCCCGTCAAACTGAGATACGATATGGTTTGAGTGAAGCTAAGGTCAAACAAGGTCACCGTGAAATGATGAACATTCGATTTATTTGGCAATACCGTGAAAGTAATAAAGTTACAATGACCCTGCAACTACTTCATTTATATGTACGAGTCATATATTTTGTGAACGAACCATTTCTCCCCGTCAAAATGAGATATGAGATGGAGTTGCAGGTGATGGAGTAGGTGTGGAGCGTCGATCAAACAGAGTCACCGTCAAGTGATAAATGTTCGAAATTGTCATCCCGCAAACGTCATGCAATATAAATGGTTGCGTATGTCTACTTTACTTATCTATTCATGGCAATATCGTATACCATTGGAAAGTGAACTGTCTCCCCGTAAATATGAGATACGGCGGGGAGCTATCAAGTGGTGATGTAGGTGTGAAGTGAAGGTTAAACAAGGTCACCATGAAACAACGAATGTTAAAAACTGGGTTATACACTCAATGGTTGCCTAGCTATTTTATGGAGATGGAGAACAATCTACGATCATACAAACTATTCCCTCCCGATGGAGAACAATCTCTCTAGCAGATGTGAAACATCCCGAGAAAACAGCACCAGAGCTTCGTGAAGTATTCATTAAAGGAAACTTTGTTTTGAAGAAAACCAAAAGGCCCTTCAACAAAATTCGGGCTGATCAGCCAACCGAGTTGGTGTATAGATTATACAAGATGCATAATTACATGATCGGCCTTACAAGGGACGATCAAGTCAGGGATACGTTTTGCTTCAGATGGTCAGAACGATTATGAATGTCACAGTACTCAAGACCCCACTCTTCGTGCGGTATTCATTCCAACAATGTTCAGCTATTAAAGTCACCCTTGGGACTGAGCGTACGTGACCTGAATCTTTTCGGGACTAATTTTCTATCCTTTACTGTTACAAAAACAATTTGTGTATGTTCCAGGGTGACATTAATTGCGAGGTGGCTGTATTACTGAAGTGACCATAAAGCGAGGTTCTACTGTATTTATGTAGATGAGAAAACAAACAACGAATACATATAAAGTACACAAATACAACGTGTATACACAATATTATACGAATCCAACTACACTAATATATGTGAACTCGGTACAAAACTAAGTCACGGGAAAAATGGATTAATGTATAAAATAATAAACATTAGTTATGCTGTGAAATTATGAATTTTCGAAATTGTGCGCTTCCGCAATCGTCTTAACATTACAATGGTCGTATATCTACTTTACTTAATAACAAGTTGGCCAAGTCATATTTTGTTTTTGGAAAGCTTATTGTCTCCCCGTCAAACTGAGATACGATATGGTTTGAGTGAAGCTAAGGTCAAACAAGGTCACCGTGAAATGATGAACATTCGATTTATTTGGCAATACCGTGAAAGTAATAAAGTTACAATGACCCTGCAACTACTTCATTTATATGTACGAGTCATATATTTTGTGAACGAACCATTTCTCCCCGTCAAAATGAGATATGAGATGGAGTTGCAGGTGATGGAGTAAGTGTGGAGCGTCGATCAAACAGAGTCACCGTCAAGTGATAAATGTTCGAAATTGTCATCCCGCAAACGTCATGCAATATAAATGGTTGCGTATGTCTACTTTACTTATCTATTCATGGCAATATCGTATACCATTGGAAAGTGAACTGTCTCCCCGTAAATATGAGATGCGGCGGGGAGCTATCAAGTGGTGATGTAGGTGTGAAGTGAAGGTTAAACAAGGTCACCATGAAACAACGAATGTTAAAAACTGGGTTATACACTCAATGGTTGCCTAGCTATTTTATCTACACAGAGTATGCCATGTTACAGACCATTTGAAAGCGTATTGTATCCCCGTCAAAAGGAGTTATGGAATGGAGTTATAAAGTGGTGCTCTAACTGTGGAGTGCAGGTTAAACAAGGTCATCGTTCAATAGATGAATTTTCGAAATTATGCCTTTCCGCAGATAGTAGGTTAGCCAACATGTGATGTTATACTTTTAAATGCAATTTTTGTTAATGGCAGAAATTCTTTCTAGATCCATCACACAAAGGATAATAAAATAGGTGTATGTGGATGCCACCCTAGATTTGGAAGGTTATTTGAATGCCACAAACTCAAACTCGTGTCAAAATATTGTTATTAATTAATTGACATCTTCTTTTACACACCGTTGCATAAAACCAAATATTTTATTATTTGTACATGTATTGTATGTGTTATCAGGTGCTGAACTTTGAATTTTCTCATAAACCCATGGGATAATCTAACATAAAAACGTAATCTTCTCAAATGTGTTTATCGCGTACACCAAAGTTTTTAATTTTCCCCTATTATTCTTTGCAAGGCTGTTTGTGTATATTCCTGTTAATATAATGTGCATATTATGTATTACTACACTTGCATTTGATCATTACCATGACGTGACAGTCAAAGTTCTTGCCCATAATTTAGCTAGGGTGTTGAAGAAGAGAGGTGACTATCGTAGATTAGAACTATACTCGCAACACAGTCGACTAACTTGAGCTGTTTTGAGGAGCGATACAATACAATATCTCAAGGAGGTATAACAATTTCCGGATCTGGTTGACATACTTGGAAACTATGACGAATATCCTGGAGATCATCAGGGCTGAGACGATTGGCATTCGATATAGAATCTTTCGTTGTAATTATGCATGGGCTAACCATCTACGATCATACAAACTATTCCTTCCCGATGGAGAACCATCTACGATCATACAAACTATTCCCTCCCGATGGAGAACCATCTACGATCATACAAACTATTCCTTCCCGATGGAGAACCATCTACGATCATACAAACTATTCCCTCCCGATGGAGAACCATCTACGATCATACAAACTATTCCCTCCCGATGGAGAACCATCTACGATCATACAAACTATTCCCTCCCGATAGAGAACAATCTACGATCATACAAACTATTCCCTCCCGATGGAGAACAATCTACGATCATACAAACTATTCCCTCCCGATGGAGAACAATCTCTCTAGCAGATGTGAAACATCCCGAGAAAACAGCACCAGAGGTTCGTGAAGTATTCATTAAAGGAAACTTTGTTTTGAAGAAAACCAAAAGGCCCTTCAACAAAATTCGGGCTGATCAGCCAACCGAATTGGTGTATAGATTATACAAGATGCATAATTACATCATCGGCCTTACAAGGGACGATCAAGTCAGGGATACGTTTTGCTTCAGATGGTCAGAACGATTATGAATGTCACAGTACTCAAGACCCCACTCTTCGTGCGGTATTCATTCCAACAATGTTCAGCTATTAAAGTCACCCTTGGGACTGAGCGTACGTGACCTGAATCTTTTCGGGACTAATTTTCTATCCTTTACTGTTACAAAAACAATTTGTGTATGTTCCAGGGTGACATTAATTGCGAGGTGGCTGTATTACTGAAGTGACCATAAAGCGAGATTCTACTGTATTTATGTAGATGAGAAAACAAACAACGAATACATATAAAGTACACAAATACAACGTGTATACACAATATTATACGAATCCAACTACACTAATATATGTGAACTCGGTACAAAACTAAGTCACGGGAAAAATGGATTAATGTATAAAATAATAAACATTAGTTATAACAATATATCGTTGTTGTAGATACGTAAACACATGTAATGAAGTACACATTTTACACTTATACACGCTTTGCATTAATTGTAAATGAATAATGTAGTTACAAATGATTCATATATATATATATATATATATATATCATGCACAATAAGATATGATTTTGATTTAAAAAAAAATAAAAAACATATGTAATATTATAAAAGTACAGAAATTGGTAGCACAACACACACACACACACACACACACACACACACACACACACACACACACACACACACACACACACACACACACACACACACACACACACACACACACACACACACACACACACACACACACACACACACACACACACACACACACACACACACACACACACACACACACACACACACACACACACACACACACACACACACACACACACACACACACACACACACACACACACACACATATATATATATACATATATACAGCTCTATATATATAGATATATATATGTATATATATATATATATATGTTACATTTAAGTAACACCGCATGTATATATTACCTGAGTATATGTACGTATTTGTACAACACAAATGATGAAAACGTACTTTAAAAATATATTTTATATGTAATTGAAACAGGGGTAAAAAAGTGCTGGCAGTTTAAAAATAAAAAGGTTGGTCTTGTTTATAAGCAATGTGTGATAACGTTTCATTATCAATCAACAAGCAAATGTTCTAGCAGGCTTGCTAAGCTAAATTATTTCTTGCGCCACTACTTGTAGAGATCGTCTTGAGAAATGTCCATTAATTTCAGTTCTACTTTTTAACAAGTTATTTCTAGACACAGTTGAACAGATGGTTCAAGCTCACATAATGATAACGATGACAAACCATCGATATATGTGTTTCATTAGATAATATCTGTAAACAAAATAGAAGTGACATGTAGTTAACATCCTATTCGCTATGTGGCGCCTATGGTGACGTTGTCTGAGTGATTAAGGGTTCCGAAAACGTTCAGAGATCAGAGACATCTGTTTTTCTGAATAGCTGAGTACCGCCAAAGCGTACAGTCGTTGTGCAATGTGGGAACTGGTGGCGGTGACGTCATGGTTGTTACCGTACGAAATTTCTTCACTCGCGTCAATCATCTGAAATGTACGACCACACTGTTATTTAAAAAGTAAAGGTAAGTTCTTATATAGCGCAGTGTCCACTCCTCAGGACTGCTCAAAGCGCGTAATACTTTACACCCTGGCAGTCTTGTTCAATCGAACACCATCTCAACGTCTCTGGGAAGCATCCAGCCTCGCTGCAATTAATGCGCGAAGACTATTCGTACACCACTGTCTATAGCAAGGTACTCATTCATACAGGTGAATGAACTGGAGCAAAGAAGAGTGAACAAACTTGCCCAAGATTCGACACCGCCGCATAGGATTCGAACTCTGGTTCTCTCGGTCGAGAGTGCGAAGCTCTAGCCACTAACCACTGCGATTCTCACCCATTTGACCCATTTTCAGTTAATCTAGCACACATAATGAAGCACTTACAAGTTTGACCCTTTTCCGTGATTAGGTGCTAATTAAATTATGTTGTTTGACAAGATTATCTTCTTTATTGCAGCAAATGTTTCAATAATCATATTAAATAGAACATTATTGTATAATACATAGATAACATTACAATCTTAAAATGATACTCCTTTCATGTAGGTACATAAATAACATTATTACTATTCTGAAATCATGATAATACAAATTAATAGTGTGCATTTGTAATATGTGAACTTTAAAAAAAAATTAAGTCAGGTTTCGTAAGCTACACGTATGAAAATAAGCCACCACGCTAAGTAGATTGACATTTGTAAAGGTTGGCAATGTTCCTATGTGTGACCAGTGTATACACTGCCAATATTGTAAGCTGTAATGCGTAATTCAAAATACTAACCTGCATCTGCAGCAACTGGACGAGATTGCGCAGGCGCGGAAGAACCTCCGCGCGCAGGTCGCAGTATAGCTGTCTTTCCGGTGTCTTGCTCGCGCTGCATGTGATGAGACACGGATTGCTGGATTCGGTGAGTGAGACACACGCCGCCATGCCGCCGCGCCTGCGAGGTCGCAGCAATGCCTCGGTGCCGACCGCCGCTAGACGGGTCAAAGTGTGGTTGAGGCGTCGGGCGGCCAGCAACACCGACGCCAGAGTAGTCTGGAATATAGCGCGACATAGGAAACGACTTAGGAAACGCTGTCATAACTATTTGTGCGTAATCACCAAAAACGTCACATGACCATTCAGAGCGGCACATAACAACGCTGATAAAAGCTCGGTGGTATCAAAACCTTGGTTGAGCCAAATATAGATTTAGATAAATAATTGATCAATCTCATACAATATTAATATAATAAATCCGAAATCAACACACATGCTGAAATATTTGTGCACACTTTACGTCCACTCAAAACAAATACTTAATTGTCGTGCATTGCTTTTTCGAATCGGTCGTCCTCAGTAAAAAGGTTTGTTTTCTATGAAGAACTTTGCACTAATTCCTGAGATGTGCTGTTCAAAACTGATTACCAGTTTGAAATTTTGTTTTTTTGTTTTTTTAGGAGGTAACGCTGATATATTGTATTATTGAGCAAAGATGTCGACTCAAATTGCGTCAATATTATCAAAGAATATAATTGTTGTGCTTATTCAGAAGCGGGAAACCGTTGAGCATAATAATCGTTAAAATATAGTAATACTATTATGCATTACACGCAGTAGATGCGGGGTATTTTTCTCGCAACCGGAAAGCACTACTTTCCATATAATTATCAGTATTGGTACAACTCTAGTGAAATTGTTCAAAATGAATGTCTTACCTGTGTGATTGACAGGGGGTTTTGGAATCTAGTCAGCTCTGGCGTAGTAATCATGGGCAGAACATAATTGGCGATTTTTGTGCAACCTCCGAGACGGTCTGCGTTGATAAGTGGACGCGGAAGGAGATGAGTATACACAAGTTGACACTGCAAAGGAAGGTAACATATTGATAACCCCAAGGGTGCCAAGTAATATTGTACCAAAAATGTTTTCATGACGTGATGGCGGTGGATGAGGATCTGGCGCCACAAGCCTCTCGCTGCACTCGCGATAGGAAGCGCGTGGGAAAAGGGAACCACTCCATGAACGGATTGTTTTTAAAGTTTAGTGTATATTGACTTATTTGTTTCTATTTTCTAAGTGAAATATTAGACAGACAGCATAGTTAAATAAAAAATGTGTATTTTTAAAACTTGAATTTCCCCGGTTGATGAAGTTTTAAAATCGATAAAATTAAACCGTGAAATATCGATCTGGTGGTAGATTTCGGCACATAATACGTAAGTTCTATCACTAAGATGGTACACTTGGCTTCTGTTGCATCAAGCACAATCGTAGGGCGCAATGGATACAATATAACAATTAGAAGGACGGTGTTCGATAATTCCCATTCCCCTTTATACTAAAGTGTACCGCTTAGTACAATCACATACAGCTCTGCTGGGAAAAGCAGTTTTTCCCTGGACGTACATATGCATCCACAAAATTCTAAGTCCATTTCGTTTTTCGGAATCTCGTTGAAATGAATCAGCTGTTAAAGCGACCATCTGTGTTTCTCGTTTATTAATATAATGTTATCAACACCAGACTATATACGTTGAAGGTAAAGTACGCTACCCTAAAAAATGCGTACAAGAAGCCCGAACATTGTTTGCAATTTGGATATTACGCCAACGAAGCCTTCAAATTGTATACAAAACATACAAATAATAAACACTAGCTATTGGTAGTAATGCGAAGGCAGACGCGGCTAACCGCAAATGTCATGAGATTGCTCTTTGAAGTAGACTGGTTTCAAGACCGCAAGTGGAACGAAATACAACTGATTCAGCGAATGTCCTGTTCACGCAATTACCATATATCTAACTTGAGAGGCTGATTACGAGTAGCTGAACGGACACGGTCGCCTTAACGTAACCAAATTATTCGGCTGGAAAAAATTTTATTCAGCGGAATTTGAGTAGTCTCTTTGAAATATTTTGTTCTTGCGAAGATGTTACTACTAGTGTGTTCTGACCTGCATGAGAAGAAAATCATAACTCCTTTATTGACGACTATATTTTGGTCGGCGGCAACATTTGTCCTTGTGCTGAGATTTGTATTGGATCGCATATAAATTGGTTATTTTCTTTCCTCTACCGTCGGTTACATTTAACCGGATCGGTTGGCTAACTGGAATGACATTTATACATAAATAACCAATCCATTTACTTACGTAGTCGGAGGCAGCTTCCTTTAATCTTTGTTGAGTACCACGTGACATCGCGTACAAATCATTCGTGGATCTGCGCATGCGTAGGAACGCGATAGCCGATGGGTTGCGTCTACTTGGGAGGCTGAATGACGTCATTATTACGCAAAAGAAAGGGATGGCTGAAAAGTCAAGAAAGACGAATGAAAACGTTTAGTATGTGTTTTCATGTTACGTGTGCGTGTGTGTGCGCGTGTGTGCGCGTGTGTGTGCGCGTGACTGTGCGCATGCGTGTGTGTGTGAACCCGCGCGCGCGCGTGTGTGTGATGTGGTGTGGGTGTGGTGTGCGTGCGTGTGCGTGCGTGTGTGTGTGTTTGTTTGTTTGTGTGTTTGTGTGTTTGTGTGTTTGTGTGTGTGTTTGTTTGTCTGTGTGTTTGTTTGTGTGTTTGTGTGTGTGTGTTTGTTTGTTTGTTTGTGTGTGTGTTTGTTTGTGTGTGTGTTTGTTTGTGTGTGGTGTGCCTGCGTGTGTAAGCCTGCTTGAACATGTGTGCGAGTACGTGTAGGTGTAGTTCGAAAATATATACGCGCGTGTCTCGTGTTGAATATAACTCATCTTATTATATATAAACCCAGATAAAATCATGTAGATGTAAATCGTAGTCTCACATTCTAACAACCGTACATTCAGATATCGTATTGCAACGACTCGTTTTACGGTTATTGTCCACGGTTCGGTTCCCAGAACCGATAGTGCACTCCTATTGCTCACAACGCTGTTCCGTTCAGTACAGTTTCCTTGTCATGTATGTTATCACTGTTATGTCCATGTCGACACAAGCAAATATGTCAGGAGTGTATTCCAACTTGCCTCTATGAAGACATGAACTGACATGTCGACAGCAAAGACCAGAGCAACGTATCAAATGCCCATATCTGATATATCCAGCGCGGTTTCGTTTTACTCCGCAAACACTATTGCAAACCCTCTTGTAATTAATTTAACATAGCGAATTACATTGTATTGCAAGTTTGTGGAGTTTCCCTGGCTGGTATAAACGATTAAATTGTACAGTTATGCAAAAGAAACATGTGCGTGTTTTCTGAAATGCCGGTAACGTCGGATGTGTATGTGCTATCTCATACGTCACGATATTTACTGGATTCGAAACCATATACATGTATCCGTGTTTTTCTAATGTGTGACCTATTAAAACATACTACCAGTTAAAATTATATAAAAATGCCCCGACAAATTATATCTATGCATCTAAAAATGTTGAGAATATGTGGCAATATGATTCGAGTCTTTGGAACAAATAAAAAGATCTGCGAAGGTAAACGAAAGTACAGGGGTCAGTGCCACACAAGCAACAAGCCGTATAAGAAGTTAACATTGGCGGTAGTCGTTTCTGTAATATAAAGTATGTACCGTAACTCTGTGAGCTTAATCATGGTTTGTGTTTAACAGTTTGTTCGGCCAAGTTGATATTACATCCTCTGACTTTCCGGGTGTCGACCATTGATTATTATATTATGTTTATCTGCATGTCCATGAACAAAACCAAATGAAAATATAATGTCGTGCTACATACAATCAAATCGAACAAATGTACGACCAAGACAGCATTGCTTTATATCGGTTGTACAAATCAGCCATTCTTAATGACAACTCTTACTTTGCCTTCCAGAAGCCGATACTTAGACAAACGTTTAACTCACCACTGATCATCTTCATTATCAGTCTTCACTAATCGCCTCCTCTAACTGTAAGTCAGCACGCACTGTGTTCTTGGCAAAAACTGGATGTCTCTACCTCTATGACTTTAATATATATATATACAGATGGACGTATTGAGCTATTTAGGAAAACTGGGTAAAATCTCTTGACTTGGACTTTCATTCCCTAATTCATAAGGAACCGGGACATTAATAATTGGATTAATGACAATAATAAAATTACATCAAAGTGGGTATGGAAAATTCACATCAAGGGAAAATCATATCCGACAGTGAACTTCAAACAAGACGGGGTCTGATGACAATGCGCGCTCCTTGAAACGAAACCGTTTACAGGTAGCAATTGATATCCTAATGTCTGTGACGCACATCGGTAGAAATGTGTTGTGCAATTTAGGAAACCCAGATAGAACATGCTTTTAAGGTGGTAATTTTGCTAAAAATACGGAACAGTAATACTTTAACCACAACAAAGGGGGAGGGGCGCTGCTCTGCTGGCGACCCGTGACCTCGTGTAGGCTCTTACAGTCTTATGTGTTTATCATTACATTAGGCAGTGCAGTTACTTTATTTTTGTGTGTGAAGAATGCTGCAATGATGGGAGCGTCGGGAAAACTAATTCTCAGGATATTTTGGTCGTGACTTTGTTTTTCGCAACATTGAAATGTGCTTCGGACAAATTCAACATGGCAGCGACCGGCATGGCCAAGCTAACAACAACTTCGTTATAGTCGATAATTTTTCCTGCGTTTCAATACTTACACAGACTCTGAAGATATCAGCAAAGTGGACTTTCCGTGCGACATGATTGCGAAATGCAACACCTGCACTTGTAAGAAGCGTAAACGTGGTAAATGTGGTGGTGTTAGAAACCGCTTGACGAAGAGAAAATGTCGTTCCCGCTACCGTCTATTGTTCATTGAGACCAGGGTCCAGCAACCACAAACTTGATGAAGTGCAAAGAAACGTGCTCTTCCTGACTGAGTTCAGAGAGGCAAGTGTAATGTATTTCACGGAAACGTGGCTGGATGAAACTATACCAAGTAACTACTTATACATTGACGCCTTTGGCGAACCTTTTTAGAATGGATAGGGACAGAAACATTACTGGCAGATCTATCGGAGGAGGTGATTGCATATATGTGAATTGAACAATGGTGTGCTAATAGTAACAAGTGTGTACACCCGATGCTGAAGTTCTCTCCGTGTCGCTGCGACCCAAGTATTTGCCCCGTCAGTTTGGACAGTTGTCCATTACAGTGGTGTATGTACACTCAGCTCACTTCACTAAGTGCAGCCTACATTCAGCTCTTCCATCCTACCAGCAGTATGTGTCGTCTGCTACCCGCGCTGGCAAAATACTGGACTGTTGTTATGGCAATGTCAAGAGCGCCTACAGGTCAATCAGCAAGTAGCCAATTGGATGCCGTACAGATGATCCCAGTGTACAGACAGAAACTGAAAACGGGGAAAGTATCGGTTCGGGAGGAGAAACTGTGAAAGGCAGATGCAGTGGAAGAGTTACGTGGATGCTTGGAGTGTACGGACTGGGATGTGTTCTTCAGTCCTGGCGATAGTCGTGATCAAACAGTGACTGTGATTTCAGATTGCCTTGCGTTCTGTGAGGACATGATCATACCCAAGAAACCTATAAAATCACTCCCAAACAGCAAACCATGGATTACAAAGGAACCGAAAAAGACAATTAAGCAAAAGAGAGATGCGTACTTAAAGAAAGACAGTGAGGAGGGAAAGATAATTCAAACTTTACTCAAAAGACAGATATGTGATGCAAAGACAGAATACAAGGACAGAATTGAACTTCAGTTTAAGGGGGGGGGGAGTAACATGCGGGGTGCCTGGAGGGGTCTAAAGACTCTTGCTGGGACAACTTAACCCCTAGCCAAGGATTCTGTATTTAGTGTTTCTGAACAAACTGACCGTGCTGAAAAGTTTAATGATTTTTATTGAGATATTGTTATAAATACTATAATTAAAGTAGAGGACTTTGAACAGGAAGTTGCAATTAGTGATGGCATGGAAGTTGCAGCAGCGCAGCTTCGTGCGGTAAACGTATTAGTTAATTAGGAGAAACAGAACATGTGTGAAAAATATATAATTATGCCTACGTATAAATCATTAGCTAGGTCCCATTTAGAGTAATGCAGGCAAGTTCGGAGGCCATATCGTAAGACGGTAATGAAGATAAAGGAACTGAGTAGATTATATACCGGAAACTACACTATTGGGTTGTAATTGAGTAGCCCGCATTTCCGACGAAATGAAGTAATATAATTATAAGACATATATCAAAATAGATTGCTATCAGCGTGACCAATTCAGGTGTAAAAAGGGTATTTCATTTATCGAGTTAGATTAGCATAACTTTTAAACAGGGAACCATGATATGTGTCTGAACCAAACAAAATCGCTTCCAGGAATGTCGCTACTACTAAATTGCTAATACTAGTGGCGTCACACGAAAGCTGTGTATCTCGTTATGGGTCATAGACAAACAAACGTTGTTGTGCGTGCCAGGAAGGTAGGCTAATAATTGTTCATCTTGTATTTATTTACAAATAGTCAAATACGTTTCGGCGGCAATTCCTAATTGCATATTAATTGTTTACATTTTTGTCAGAAGACACGTGATGTTACATCGGACACACCCGACTCTGGTTGGGTCCAAACTTGTTCAGTAAGGTCGCAATGTTGTAAAATGACCCCTTATAATATATTTTCCAATCCCTATTATCTTCCTTGTTGCGGTTTATAAGTTTACACCCTCTTCTAGTTTTACATCCTCCCCCATTTTAGCAAATCTACGCGCCCACGTACTGTTCGCTGTACTTGTATCGAAAATACCAAGCTTCGTGGTTTGTCCGTGTAGACCCTAAACATTTCGAAGTCGCGACAAAAGTAATTAGTTAATCACTTGAATGATCGTTTGAGGTGATCATAATTACATATTATGGTACCTTTAATATAAGCTATGAATCCCTTTGAACGTAATGATTAGATTAATATGTACGTGTGCCCACCGCCACCTTACCAAAGTATATGAGCGGGCATCGGTCTATCACAGATGTGATCAAAGCATGCACTAACGCTATAATTACGTACACAATTGTCCGCGGGTTCCTGCCGTTCTGGAACTCCCAAACTTAACACACACGTCACGACTATAATTAAGGATTCCAAGACATACTATATCGGCATAAGTGTGATGAAGTCATAATCACCCCCTTATAACTCAACAAACATGTCACCACTTTAAATTAAAGATTCAACGAAATATATCGGCGTAAGTGTGATGTAGTCATAATGAGGTACGCCTGTGTCCAACACAAACGTGTATTCGTTAGACACGGAGCTTCAGTCAGTTCACAACTGATCGAAACATTCCGGTCGATTTCTTGAATATTAGCAATTGGAACATGGTGTGTTATAGTTAGTCTGGCAAAGACGAACGGCTGTAACCATACGCCAACGATAATAATTTGAATATAACATACGACGTAATTAGTTAATATACCGTTCTTGCTTTCAGCTGGAACCCGCTCACTAGCCCCTTCACAGGGTATGAAAATGGATACGAATTATATAGTAGTCCATACTTGTAGGTAGTCAAGCAACAGGCAAGGCGTCCCCGTGCTATATCGCGATAACTCGGCACCTTAGGACCCAAGATTACACGCAGAGATCTACGATATGGTCACTTATGAACGTATAACATGGGTGGCCCAATTCAGTAGCTACGACAGGCTGTGGAACTAGGAGAACGAAAACTCTGATTTCAAACTATGGGCATATCAAATTCACTAGCTGTGGACATTTACTTTGGTTTAGGAGAAAGAAAATCCGGAAGAAAAACACACGACATAGGTAAGCGTGGGCAGTGTCAAGTGATACAACATAATATGTGGTCTATTGACAATTTATGTAGCGTAGTCGAAACAAAATGAGATTAGTTGATTTGTTCCCTACACCGCAAAGGATTAAAGGGGTAAAAGAAAATTGAGTCATTGTAGTGACGCATCGTATGGCTTGTTGACAAATAGTCCGGCGGAAACCGGTGGATCAACAATGAAAGCAGTTGAAAGGAACATTTAGGCCACTTCGTAAACGGACAGGAAACCCGCAATAATACGATTTAACAAGATTTAACAAGATTTAACAAGATTGCCACCCAGAGAATTAACTCTAGGTAGCAGGTGGACAAGGAAGCCCTTGGCTTTTCGAGAGTCCGACCTTTTTATCTATGTGTATCCCGCCCGTCTGAGGTATGTGTCGATTTTATTTTTAAACATATTCACGCTACTAGCACCCACACAATCAGCAGGTAATCTGTTCCATTCATTTACAGTTCTTTGTGAAAATGAAAACTTTCTTATATCCAATCTACTCTGCTCCTTTGCTAATGCAAGATCATGTCCTCTAGTCCTTCTATCTTTCTTAACTGAGAAAAACATATTTCTATCAATATTTTCATAACCCTTCAATATTTTAAACACTTCTATCTGATCTCCTCTCAATCTCCTGGTCTCTAGTGTTGTTAAACCGCATTTTTTTAGGCGTATTTCATAACTAAGATCCCTCAGATTTTGTATCATTTTAGTTGCTCTCCTCTGCACTCTTTCTAGCATATCTATGTCCTTCCTGCGATATGGCCTCCACGCTTGAATACAATATTCTAAATGAGGCCTAACTATTGTTTTGTACAGCGGTATTATTAGCTCTTTTTCCTTATACGTTATGTTTCGCCTAATTAATCCAAGGATTTGATTTCCCTTTGAAGCTGCAATTCCGCACTGCTCTGAAATCTTCATATCAGCACTAACGGTTAACCCTAAGTCCTTTTCTTTTACAGTAGTACTTAGTACAGTACCCCCCATTGTATATTCTACCTCTTCGTTCCCATGTCCTATGTGGAGGCATTTACATTTCCCAAAATTGAACATCATTTGCCATTTTTCAGACCATTTCATCAACCTGTCAAGATCATCTTGTAAATGCTGTCTATCTCCATCACTTTTAATCCTTCTAAACACTTTTGTATCATCCGCAAATTTCAACACCTTGCTTGTTATTTCATCATCCAAATCGTTGATGTATATTAAGAATAATATAGGACCTAATACTGATCCCTGTGGTACCCCACTCAATACCGATTTCCAGTTTGAAGCCTCCCCATCAACTACTACACGTTGTCTTCTGTCAATCAGCCATTGTTCTATCCAGTTTATTATACCATTTCCTATGCCATGGGCCTTTAGTTTAAGCAGTAATCTTTGATGTGGTACTTTGTCAAAAGCTTTTTGAAAATCTAAGTAGACGATATCTACTGGTGTTCCCTCATCTACCCACTTAGTGATGTCTTCCAAAAAACATAACATATTTGTTAAGCATGACCTCGCTTTAAAAAAACCATGTTGAGATGGGTTTATCAAGTTTTGTTTAGCAAGAAAATCCACCATGTGATCTTTAATTAGTCTTTCTAATAATTTACAAATCACTGATGTTAAACTCACTGGTCTATAGTTCTCTGACTTGTTTCTCGAACCTTTTTTGAATAACGGTATAATGTTTGCTTCTTTCCATTCTAAAGGAACCACTCCCTCTTCTAATGACAAGTTGAAAACTGTTGCAAGTGGTATGCTAATTTGTTCTACAATTTCCAATAGTAGTTTGGGTGGAATACCATCCACTCCAGGTGATTTATTTTCCTTCATAGCCCTTATTTTCTTAGCTACCATTTCCGGGGTTACAATTAATTGTCCTAAATAGTCTGAATCTGCCCCCTTGAACTTAGCCTTTGGTATTGGCAGTGAACTAATATCTTCCCTGGTAAACACTGAACTAAAGTACTCATTCAGGTCTTCTGCCATTATGAATCCCTCTGATATCATATTTCCAGCACTATCTTCTAGAGGACCGACCTTATCTTGAACTTTCTGTTTGCTTCGAACATACGCATAAAAACTCTTGCTGTCATGTTTTATATTACTAGCTAATTGTTGTTCATAGCTTCTCTTTGAATTTCTAATTTCAGCTGTAGCTTGGTTAAGTGCTTCTTTATAATTGTTGTAGTCTTCATCATTTCCAGTACATCTATATGACTTCCACATCATTTGTTTATACTTAATTTTTCTAATGGCTTCTTTCGATAAGTGTTTCTTTTTGGACCGTTTTCCTTGGTTTTTGAAGGGTACAAATTTATCGATTATGCACTTAATTTCACTCTTTAATATATTCCAGCATTCTGTTGCCGTCTTATTTTTCAGTGTCTTATTCCAGTCTATCTTTGCTAAATATTTCCTCATGTCCTTATACCTTCCTTTGTGGAAATTTCTCCTATACTGCTTTTTGCTATTCCTTTCTGATTTTACTTTGATGGTAAAATGTATCTGGTTGTGATCGCTACTCCCCAGTGGCTCACATATCTTGACATTGTCAACTAATTCATTCTGTGAGGACAAAACTATGTCTAACACATTCTCACCCCTGGTTGGTTCTAGCACATGTTGAGAAAGGAATGTATCTTGAACTAAAACTAAAAACTTGTGGTCCTCTCTCCCCATACTCTGTAGAGATTTCCATTGTATATGCCCATGGTTAAAATCCCCCATAATAATACAGTCCCGTTTGCTTACTTCCCTTATAGCGTTTTGTATTTTTTCATTCTCTTCTATGCTTATGTTTGGACTTCGATAAACCAACCCAACCGTCAACGTTGAGTTTCCTGTAACTATGTTACACCAAACAGCTTCTTCGCAATCTGCTTCTCTTTCTAATTTTATTTCATAAGCCTGAATAGATTCTTTAATATATAAAATAACTCCACCTTCCTTTCTTCCTATTCTATCTTTTCTAAACATTACATATCCTGTCAGTCCCAATTCAGCATCTGATATATCGGTGGTGGTCCAGGATTCGGTTATACCTATTATATGAGGGTCAATATCTTCTACCATAATGTTTAGTTCATTTCTTTTGTTTACTATACTCCTTGCATTTAAACAAACACATTTATATCCAGCTTCAGAAGAGTTTTCCAGACTGTTATTTGTTGATTTATTTGTGCTGTCTTTATCTATGCCTCCATTTTCAGGCTTTTCTGTGAGTCCCCCCTGCGAATCTAGTTTAAATAGATGCAACCTGTCCCACTGTCAACATATTGCAGCAGATTCTCTGAGAAAACTGCTGCCCCCTTTCCACTAAGATGGAGGCCATCTCTCATGTACATATCTTCCCTCCCAACAAAGTATCCCCATAAATCTGTGAATCCCACCCCCTCTTCTTCACACATCTGCTCAGCTAGTGCATTGATCGCCATCCTCTTGCAGTTTCTATACGTTGCCCCCCTTCCTCCCATTACTGGCAAAATTCCTGACAAAATAACCTGTTCGACTCTCGTCTTCTTTAGCTTCCTCACTAACTGTCTATACTTCTGTACTATCGCAGTTGTTCCCTCCCTGTCTGCATTATTTGTTCCTACATGTACCAGTATAGACCCCCCCTTGCCATGTCCCAATACCTTCTCTACCCTGTCAGTTACATGTTCAATCCTAGCCCCCGGTAAACAAACAACGATGTCCTCCCCCTCGCTCAGTGTCTTGTCCGTCTTTCTCATAATGGAGTCGCCCATAAACACCCTCTCTATCCTCATTGCCCCCTCAATCACTGCCTTAGAATAGCTCCTTCTTCGGTTTGCATCTGTCTGTTTGTTGTCTTTCCCCCCTGCCGTCTTCTCTCCTGTCACATTCTCTTCCGATCCATTCTTTCCTGTCGCTTTTTCTCTTGTCACCTTTCCTCCTGTCAGCGTCCCTTTTATCGACTTCTCTTCTATCACATTTGCTCTCACTTCCCTTCGTCCCTTCTTCTTTCGTCCCGTCTCATTTTCCTCTCTCCTCTCCCGTTCCATCTTCCCTCCCTCCTTCTCTACAGTCACCTTCTTCCCTGTCACCTTCACGCTTGTCACGTTTTCTGTTGTCGATTTTCCAATTTCTTCCCCTCCAATCACCTTCTCTCCTCTCAATCTTCTTTCCTCAGTTTTCTTGCCACTGCTATTCTCCTTCAGTCTTGCAGTATCCTCACCTCTCTCCCTGTCTTCTCTCTCCGTTCGACCTGCCTCCTTGCTAATTCCCATCTCCATTCCCTTCACAATATCTGTCAACCTAACTATCTCCTTCTGCAAACACTCCACCTTCCAACATCCAATGCACTGAAAGGTGAATCCTTCCTCCATGGTTTCTGCCCATGACTTTCCACACCCGGACGATGCAAAATCTACCCAGCTGTAGCAGTGATCGCACACCAAGTGTCGCTTTGCCTTGACTTTCCGCTTGCAAGGCGCCATATCCCGATCAGAATTTATTTAATAACTTAACTAACTTAGTCTTTATAAAGACTGTTTCCTGTGTACTACAGCACACTTTAGGTTAAAAATTTCAATTTCACAGCCGACTATTTATCCTAATACGAACGCTAACATCACCGGTAGTGACCTAATTTAAATACAATCAATTACGTTATGTTAGGCTGCTTTATTTATTTAGGTTACGCCGCCCGACTATCGCCCTTGCTTAATTTTAACAACAATGCTACCTAACCAAAATATATAGCAAGTAGTGGCTTACACAGATATTATCTTGTGTAAGTAGTTTGATGGTTGTTACTTTATCTCCTATATATTCTACCACATAATCAGGTTTGTTAAATCTTGTTTACAAGTTGTCGAAGGCTAAGCCGCCTACTGAGTGAGTTACCCTATTATCACTCACTATACTAAGGTGTTCTAAAATACTTTAACTAACTAACTTTAAGCACAAATGCTACTCAATATATGTTTATTGCAACTTTATGAATGATATTAAGGCAAAAATAATACTTATCAATCAGTAATTCCACTTGTTTATCCACTTTTTACACCACCAATTTCTACGATCAATCTCCGCCAAATATAGCCTCGAACTCAATATCGAATGAATCATGTCGTTGTTAGAATGAAGGATGAGTTTTCACTTGGATCACCCGCTAGCGTTAAAACCCCTCCATAACTATTTTGGAACATCACTAAACATCACGCCTCGCAGATGTTCAAACCTGTAGTGAACAGTGAATATATTTGCTAGAATGATAAAACAAATAATGTTGATTGTTCAGGCTGTTTCTATTTAATAATCGGCAAATCCAAGCTGGGTATCACGCTAATGGTGTTGGTTGCTCTATGAGCATTGGGCACGGCTTAGCAATTCCTTAAATTGTGGGGCGTCCGTTGCATTAACTAATGACGCTTCTAGGATATCTAATACAGTTAAAATGCGGGAAAATTAGTTTTTATATTCTTCAATGTGGCTTTAATGTGTTTATGTTTGTAAGGGTGATTTGAGCGTGTGCGTCTGTCTGCAGGTACTAAAATGTTTCTGGACGGGACAGCAATTTCATTGTGAACGATTTTGAACATGAGTAATAATCGGAGTTTTATTCTCATCTCCTCGAGATTTGACCAACCTAAAGCTTTTACGTTGCTATTGTAATTGTAGTCGCCTTTTACGAAGCGGGTTGCTCTTCTTTGTATTTTCTCAACTGTGTTTATATGTTTGTGTAAGTGTGGGTCCCATACTGTGCAGCTGTATTCTAGAATGGGGCGAACAAGGGTGACATAAGCTCTTTCTTTTAGGACCTGCGGACAAGATTTGAGATTTCTCCTTAAGAATGATAAAGTGGCATTGGTTTTGTTGTGAGTTTGGGAGATATGTGTTGACCAGGACAGGTTGTCTGTGACCATTACCCCAAGATATTTCCCTGTATCAACTTGTTTTAGTATATGATTGCCAAGTGAGTATGATCTGGATAATGTATTTGAATTTGGACTTCTTGCGATTCGCACTACATGTACTTTGTTACATTAAAGTGCATACCCCAATCTTTTCTCCATTTATTGAGAGCGTTTAAGTCGGTTTGAAAGGCCAACTGGTCCGTCTGTGTATGGACGGGTCTGTATAACAGACAATCGTCTGCAAACAGACGGACATTGGGTAGATCATTTTTATATGTAGTAAAAATAACAGAGGGGCTAAAACAGTAATTTGAGGAACGCCTGACTCTACATAGACATTATCCGAAAAACTCCCATCTACAAGGACACTCTGGGTACGGTATTTAAGACAGTTAGCTATCCAGCGATGTATGTTACAATTTATGCCATAATGATTGAGTTTACCAAAAAGTTTCTTGTGGGTTACAGTGTCGAAAGCGTTGGAGAAATCGTTGATAGCTAGGTCCACTTGGATCTTACTCTCCCTGAATTTTTGAAGACCTTGAAGAGTTGTTACTAACTGTGACTCGCATGAATGCTATTTTCTAAAACCATGTTGTATAGGAGTTAAAATGTCGTAGTCTTAGGCTCGTAGCGTGTGTGATATTTAGGGAGTGCGTTTTCGAAAAACCTCCTACAATACCGTCCTTAAAGGGGGATGTAACGCTTGAACAACCATAGTCCAAACATAAGAACATACAATGCACTGTACATGTCACTATGATTTGAGGAGAACAGCGCCGCGGTATATTTTTAGTATTTTTTCAAACTTTACCAGTATCAGCACTGGGCGGCGCCATTACTATCCAGCAGCTAGTGGTTTGAATCGCGAAATGCCAGGCACCACTGCACACAGTAATTCAATAGGCGACAGAGCACAGCTCCCAGAAAAAAACCGATTCGCATACAAAAGCGTAGAAATAAAACACTTAATGGGTTTAATGGCTACTGGATATATTATAAATGCTAGGAAACAACCGTTCGCATACGTTAGCGGAAGAATTCTCAGAGAAAAAGCAGGTTATAGATGATGAATTTAGTATGCCCGTCGGCGGCAAGAGTCTTCTGCGTTTTCATTAGTTATATCATAGTCATTTGTTTGTATATTTTCATAGTATATATCTTCGGGCAGTTTTCACACTTTTCTCCAAATATTGACAATATCGGGTCACACCGCTAAATATTTGATACGCTAATTTGGTGACATTGTAACTGTATCTCCTCCTAGGCACTGATGTTCAGTCGTCTCTCTCTATATGCATTTGTTTTTCGTCTTTTAGTCATTGGCTTCTGGTCTACCAATTGGCGATGCATTTGAGAAAACACAACTATTCTCATTTAGAATAATTTGCTGACGTTTTTTTGATATACTTTGCGTTTCGAGAAGGCCTTTCTCCCATTATATCTTAGAGTGGTGATCTCCAGTTGGCGCCACCTTATTATAATCTATGCCCAAAATCTCAAAAAGTTACACCAGGGGTGTCTAAATGTTACAAGCTGTCAGGGGTGCCTAAATGTTACAAGCTGTCATCCATGCCAAGATTGATCTATGACCTTTACCGGTTATAACCAGCCCGGATGACACTTTTCTATTGTGATTATTACTGCGTAGAGAGCTATTTAGTGAAAATGGAGACAGGGCTTTTTGAAGGATTTTCAAATTTTTCATTTAACCGCCGCCCAAGAACATAATCCGCAATATATGTACTAATTTCAAGGTTACGTGTTGGCATTCATATTAACTACAAATTCGTATCTTAACTTTCCAAACATTTTGAAATAAAAATTAGCTACGTAGGTCTGCAAATAGTAAATATATAGTCGATTGTGTTTGAAGACGGTGGTTATGAAAAATATGGGGGCAGGGTTAGTGTTTCGGTTTTGCATAAAACATATTACGTTGGTTGTCACAAAATCTAGTGCTACTTTATTTGGAAATGAACTGGGATTGTTGAGAGATAAAACGTAATTGTCATGCACCAGATGGGTAAATAATCATTTGAACTAATTCACAACCTTCACGAAACCAAACTAAATTGGTAATATATCTTAATATATGTTGTGTTTTTTAAAACGTCGTCTACAATATTGATGTTTGCATTGATTACAATTACGTGTCTCGCCATTCCAGACATTTTGATACCAAAATTACCTATATAACCTTGTAATTAGTACATAAATTTCGGATTATGTTCTTTGAGCGGCGGTTATGAAAAATAAGGGGGTAGGGTTAGTATTTTGTTTGTGTAAGAGCAAATGAGTTAACTGAAGAAGGACCTCTAAAGTTTGTTACAATTATTTTATGTTAGTAAAAAATTGTTTTATCTCGGCATTTTGGGGACAATGTCACGCACTTGTTCAATCCACGTCTTATCTATTTATGAATCCCACGAATTTTCCCAGTCGTCCAATAAGGCGTGGTTACTTGAAGAAATACAGAAGTAATATTGTAAATTGTGAATGTATATTTCGAACGAAATGCAAGCATCTGCTGCTGTTTGTGGAAACCCAAACCGCCCCAACACTACGTGATCGAATGTGGAGGTTGATATGTGTTTGATCTTGTCCAGAAAATGTATGCCTACTGTGTCTCGTCAGCAAATCCGAATATAATTGGCCGCTTGACTTACAGGACATTGGACAATATGCGTCTTTCGAATAAGATGACAACATCGATTTATATGTGTTTATTGTGTTCACACGCCTGTAATTATGTATCAAATATGCAATTTGACGCTGATGATACCTATAAATTTATGATAATTTTCAATTATGACACTATATATATACAGTATAAACGAACACTTTAAACCTACAGTTTTTATTCATAAATAAATCAACAAATTCATTCTTCGAAACAGGCATTGTGTATCACAGACACACGACAGAGAATTATTCATGGCTTTGTCTGCAGCCGCGAGTTAATTAGCATTTCACAAACAGGAAGTATTTCCGGACACAATGTCACTCTGTGTGCATCAGCATTTACCATAGACTTTGCCTATGGATTAAACAGTCCAACTAAACTTACCCGCTCATACCACAGCTGTAGACGTTAATCCATAAGTGTTGTTGGTAAAGATTTTGCATAGCAATTCCTTGCTTCGTGATATGAATTCCGCAATGATAGGAAGAAAACCGCTGCATGATTAAATCCACCCCTTGTGCCAAAGTGAAGTACACGCGTCACTTTCTGTTCTTCATGTTGCCTCCTGCGAAGGTACGGCGGTTGTAAACGTCAACGGTGCACGGCTAATACAAGTGCTGGTATTCAGATATATCTCAGTTACAAGTCGCTACAAAGCATTGCTATTAGATCGTTGGCATTGAGAGTAAGCCAAACACTGCCATTGGGTCGTTGGCGATGAAAGTAAGCCATAGTGCAGGCGACGGCGACGTGTTTAGATCGCGCCGCACAGAAGCAGATAACATTAGTCTTGTAATGTTTGCTCGCGCAAACCTGCAATTACGGCACCTCGTTCGCCAGGTCGTATTGAAAGAGCCGAATTACCGATAGCGCTAGTGGAGCGCGGTATCACTGGTCGCATCTGACAGTGACATGGTGGCTCTGAACCGGGGTGGGGGGGGGGGGGGGGGGGGTCGACATTCGTAGTGAGTTCGATTAAACGATCTGTTCACCACGTTGTCGTACAGTACATGTTTAGTGCGTTGCAGATATGCTTTTCCAGTAGAACCTGTATAGGGCGACCATTTATTTTGTACAGCCAATGTGGTCTCAGAAGACAGGTGGTCGCCCAAAGCAGGTTGCAGGTGTGTTATGATGATAATGACGGGTACTCCCTCTGAAAGATCATGGGACAATCTTTCCTTAGTAGTTACGCTATTGAATGTGAATTTACTGCATATTATTGCAGTTTTGCCGCTATGGCGTTGCATCGAATTCTGTAATGTTCGCATGCCAGCACTCGGAGCTCCCTGGTCGCACACAACAGGTAAACGTATGTTTGTAAGTGACTGGGTGGGTGCGGCTTCTACGCCAAAGGAATACATGCAGCAACGGAACAAGTACACAAGCTGTCGTGAGCTTGTACGTTAACTATGTCCACGACATTCTTTTAACCTTAGTTAATGTGTCCGAATAAAAACAACGGATGTATGTGTGGAAATGACTCCAGTTTCTGCCTAAGCCAACTGCTTCAGTGAATTGCATTCACAATACAACCGCTGCCCATATCAATGTTATCAAGGTTGACTTCAATACAACCCTACTGGTGGCCTCCAGTCAGCTCATTATTAACAGTATCATTGACATGTATGCGACCTTCCCGTACTGAACTGGCATATAATGCTATTGCTTAATGAGAACGACCATTGCATTTAATAAGCAGTTATGACTGCGTCTATAGCAAACAAACGGTAACTTCGTGTAGTGATAAGATATTGCGTATTGTATTGAAAAATGCATAAACAAATCTGAGTTATTTTTATGATATGATGTCAAATGTTGTTAGAAATCAAGTATCAAGTACAATTCTATACGTAAATGTACATTAAGTCAAGTATAAATACTTTTTTTTTAACATACACACATGTATATATATATATATATAATTATATTTATATATATAATTTATATATATAAATGTATATAATATTATTATATATGATCGTTTAGGTAATTACTTATCGTTGGGGTTGCGAAATTGTGGAACAGTTTGTGGGTAGACGAGCGTGGACATGTTGAACGGGAACAAGATATAACCGCGACGAACGTCCATTTTATTTCATACGAGCAGCCTGGTTGAATTTCGCTTGCCCATAACCATCCTTTGGAAGGATAACGTGGTAGTAAATGGGATCGTAGCTGAATTCCTGAAAGTTGGCGTCCGAGAATCAAATGTGTGTGTGTGTGTGTGTGTGTGTGTGTGTGTGTGTGTGTGTGTGTGTGTGTGTGTGTGTGTGTGTGTGTGTGTGTGTGTGTGTGTGTGTCCATGTGGCTTTTGTTAATGTTTGGATATTCATGCAAGTAATATAGTGGTGAGTGTGTGGGTGCAAAAATATGTGATTATGGTAGTACCTTTAGTCGTATTTATTCCCCCCGAATATGTATATATATATATTACAGAAACACACGTCATTTTCATGGAACAGTCTACCCCGAATAATGTTTTCAGAGTCCACCCTGGAATCTTGAGCCCAGACTAAAGCGTCACCTCTAAACAATAAAACCGTCCACTTCCGTCCCTCTCAAACTACACTCCTTACCCCACTGAAGCCTTACTACTTATTTCATCTCTCTATCTCCTGCAAGAGCTGCCCGTAAACGACAAAGTCATCAACCAAACAAGGGTGGTCTATCAATCAAAGAAGACGACGACGAATATATATGCAGATTTACGAATATGTATTTATAAATACATACACCTAATTAGGATTGAATAATACATACATACATACATACGTACATACGTACACACGTACACACGTACACACGTACACACGTACACACGTACGCACGTACGCACGTACATACGTACATACATACATACATACATACATACATATATACATACATACATACATACACACATACATACATACATACATACATACATACACACGCATACATACATATGCACATGAATAAAATACGTAGCATATTGCTGAGATCAATGCCTGTCGCACACTAATCAAATATGATCTTTGTGGTCGGTGGGTACCAGGCAAACACAACCAATAATAAGGTAGATATTAAAAAGATATTGCAAAGTATGTCAAGTTCTCGACTGACGTTCGAGAGGTGCCATAGATTTCAATGTCTGGATTGACAGGTTGGTATAGAGTTTTCTTTGTACTGATTGCATGTCCAAACAAGGTTGCAGCTTGTACAAAGTGTTTACAAATCTATTTGGTGTTTTGTAGTCAGTGTGCAGCAATAGAATCATCATCTGCAAATAGCAGTTCAGGAATGCAAAGTTCACGAGTGTGTGTGTATGCTCTCAGTCTAGCCAAGTTGAATAACTTTCCACTTGATCTAGTGCGGATGAAAACACCCGTACTCAGGTGTTCCGATGCTGCAGATTTTCCTGCTCCAAAAAGAGAATGAACAAAGTGGGTGTCAAGGCGCATCCTTGCTTTAGTCCATGGCTGATTTCAAATGGATCTGCAATTGTTCCACCAGTAGACACTGATCCAGCCATGCCATCATGAAATTCCTGAATTAGCTTGACAAAGGTATCAGGGCTGCCATATCGCCTAAATAAGATCCACAGCGTTGATCTATCCGCTGTGTCAAATGCCTTTGATAAGTCAATAAAAAAACATGTAGGGGATTTATTGTTGTTCGACAGCTTTTTCTTGTAATTACCGCAAGGTGACTATCATGTCAATGGTAGAGCCTGAGGCACGATACCCACATTGGCTTTCAGGGAGGATCGATTCTGCAATTGTTTGCAGTCTTTTCAGAAATTGAGAGCAGCGAAATGCCCCGGTAATTTCCACAGGCACTACGGTCACCCTTCTTTTTGCGTATTGCAATTATCAAAGCGTCTTTGAACTGATGTGGCAGTTCGTGTGCTGTCCAACAGGTGCGGTAGAATTTCGGGAGTTTAGTGTGAAGAGCTACACCTCCATAAATATAGATGTCAGCTGGTAAACCATCCAGTCCTTCCGCTTTTCCTGACTATGTTTACTTAGTGAACACCAAAATGTCCTCTAATGTTGGTGGATTTGCCATGTCTTCCTGTATGTGGTGCTTTCTATCGACGCAAGTGCCGTGCTGCCGATTGGGGCTGTTGTTGGACAGTTCAGTAACTGGCTGAAATATTCCTCCCATCTGGTCACAATTTCTGGCTTCTCTGTGAATACTTGTGAACCTTCTGCACATCTAACTGGTGCAACAGCAGTTTTCTGCGGACCATGTGTCTGTTTAATTGCAGCAAAGAATCCTGTCGATGACTTTTCACCAGCTAGCTGTTTTAGTTCATCAGCCTTTTTATCTCACCAATTTTGTGTAGCTTAGACTTAGCGCTGGTTTCGACTTCTCGTTTGTTGAGAAAAAGGCGCATCATGTGCCCTACGCCTTTCGTTCAGTAGAGATAGTATTTCCTCATCATTTCCATCAACATAATCCTGGTGTTTCCTTGCAGTGTGTTCCAGTTTGTCTACATATGTTTCGTACACTTTCTCACAGACTCTCCCACTCTCCCTTTACAAGGAAGGTTTATCATGTTGATTTTTGTATTTGTCATTAACAGTTTCTGCACCTCAGTTTCTGCCAGTTTATTGACATTTAGCTTCTTTACATGTGTAGGCCCAGTTTTCCTTCGAGGTGGCTTGATATGGAAGTAGCACAATGATCGAATGAGGTAGTGAACGTTTGAACAGTCTGCACCACGCATAGCACGTGTACATTGTAAGTTTGAATAGTCTGCACCACGCATACCAACTGTACATCGTACGTTTGAACTGTCTGCACCACGCATAGCACGTGTACATCGTAAGTTTGAATAGTCTGCACCACGCATAGCACGTGTACATCGTACGTTTGAACAGTCTGCACCACGCATACCACGTGTACATCGTAAGTTTGAATAGTCTGCACCACGCATAGCACGTGTACATCGTACGTTTGAACAGTCTGCACCACGCATAGCACGTGTACATCGTAAGTTTGTTATTAAGTGACAGCGTTTTGAACGTGGGTGTTGCCAAGAGAAGTACCAGTGTTCAGGCATTTTGAAGAATGTGTTTGTGATCGCTAGTTTGAACTGAGTACATGTAATAATAATAATATGGTAACTTCTTTTGCGTCTGAATCCCCAGAAACCAAGATAAGAGGCGCATCAATAAAAAGGGTTAGTCAATATCAGAATCGATACTAAAGTCGTCAACAGATGGATCTGTACCCTGGGGAGCTAAGGTGGATACGCAAGGTTATAAAGGTAAGTTTTTAAATGACGGCGAAACACTAAGAGGGAGCAAATCCCAGAGGGTTGGTACCGAAACAGAAAATGCCCTAGTTCCAATATTAGTATTGACTCTATGAACAAAAAGTCAATCGGAACTACATGATCGAAGCTGGATTGGCCTTGTACAGGAGTAAGCAATGAATATAAATATGCTGGTTGTTCACACGAAAGTGCCTGGTAGAAAACCGCGAGGCCGAGTCACAACCAGGGATGGGTCAAGTACATGCACAATGTACTTGAATACAAGTACAAGTACTTTCAATTTTGCCAAGTACAAGTACAAGTACTCATCTAAAAATATAGGCAAATACAAGTACAAGTACTTTGTGAAAAACTCAAGTATAAGTACCAATTATTTTGACAATTTTAGTCAAGTACTGTCAAATACATTGAACGCTACGTTTAGGTTTCATAATGGTGAAAGTCAAAGCGATGAAAACACAAATGCAGCAGTATGCATTTATTCATTATTTATTTAACTCAAATAGTCAAGACAATATGCTTGCTTATCTGCAGTGCCAGGTTCTGAGGTTCTGAACAGATTGCAATTTGCAACTGACTACTATTCAGTCATTATCTTAAGCCAAGGCAATTATGTCTACCACAAAAGTCAACAATACAAGTGAACTGTTGATTTCTGAACATCTGAAGCCACTACAACTGATCAAGGCATCAGATAGTGTTAGTTTATCCCATGTATTTGACTCATGGCTTCAACTCTCAGCTGACATGCATGTAAGTGCCTATGCTTATAATCCCCTTTATCCTTATAAACCAATCAACCACCATCACAAGTACCATCAATTATGTTTCGTGTTATGAAGCTTTGTACAAAATAAGAATAAATATACAATACTTTTCACTGTAGCCATTTCTTTTTAATCCTTCCAATAGACCCAACTACTTAACAAACGTAAAAAAAGTATTGCATTAAACAAAATGGCAAGTACAAGTACAAGTCCAAGTACAGTACTTGCTGTACTTAAGTACACAAGTACTCAATTACACGACTACTTGAACCCATCCCTGGTCACAACCCCAGCTAAGCAATTATGTACACGTTGTAACCTAGTGATATCCTTAACTGCAATATTGTGAAAAATGGAATTACAATAATCAAGCCTACTAGTAACAAGTGCAGTTGCGATAGTTTTTGCAACAGAAAGAGGCAAATAACGGCGAATACGTAGTAAATCACGAATATGATAATAACAGCAGCGAGAAGTTTGAGAAATGTGCCATCTGAAATTGAAATTATCAACAAACATTACTCTGAAATTTCGTGCTGAAAGTGCAGGCGTAACATACTGGCTAAGCACAGGTGTGGGAAAAAGCTTTTAATTTTGTTACGCTGCCTCTTTGTACCAATAATAAGAAACTCTGTTTTATCAGCATTTAACTTTAATCTATTTTAGTCATCCAAACGAAAATGTCATTAAGATCATTTTTCTGAGCTGATCTAAGGAGCAATTAATATTATGCGTAGATAAAGAAATGCAAGTCTGGGTACCACCTGCATAGAGACAAAATTATCACTGTTAATAACAGAGCTTAGTGGTGTTGTGTAGAGACTGAAAAGCAAAGGCCCAAGAACAGAACCCTGGGGAACACCACATAAAGTGGGCAGTACAGCCAAAAAAACAGTTCCCAATCTTAATGGTTTGGTGTCTAATCAGTTAGGTACGAAGACAACCAGCTCAGAGCTATGCCATATGTGCTGTACCACTTTGATAAACGTTTAATTAGAATGCTATGATCGATGGTATCAAAGGCGGAGATTGAAACTGAATGTACTGTACTTCCAAACATATATAATGTGTACACAATGTTTATATGTGTATATGTCCTAACACGGTGTGAGCCTAAAGGAAAATGTAAACAATTCAATGGACAATAGAGGTTTTTCAATTTAATTTGTTACAGGTATGAGTAATGTATCGAGACGTGCTTTTAGCAGTGTAGTCGGAATTGGATCGTGAGCACAAGACATATTTATTTTCCTCAAAGGTTCAAACGATACAAGTAGAGAATTTACGTGTGGAGAGTATACATTTACAGTACTTAAAGTATGATCTGGGAAAGCCGAGCAAATAAGACTGATTTTGTATTTAAATAACTAGAGAACGAATCACACAGGGACTTGATTGATACATGATTAGGCAATGTGCCAAGACTGTCGTGCACCAATATCAACATCCTCTGGACCAGGGAGATTTTAATCCAATGGAGCACCCCGTGCGGCGACTGGAAGTCTGGCTCGTTGCCCCGCAGTGGAGAGAAGTTGCCTTCTACTCTTAGTTTTAGTGCCACCGTTGGTCAAGATAACTTGATTCTTCCGCCAACACCAGATACACGCATCGCTGCTGCCCGACACTAACTATTTACCTCAAAGGTTCAAACGATACAAGTAGAGAATTATTTACGTGTAGAGAGTTTACATTTACAGTACTTAAAGTATGATCTGGGAAAGCCGAGCAAATAAGGCTTATTTTGTCTTTAAATAACTAGAGAACGAATCACACAGGGACTTGATTGATACATGATTAGGTAGTGTGCCAAGACTGCCGTGCACCAATATCAACACCCTCTGGATCAGGGAAACTTTAATCCAATGGAGCACCCCGTGCGGCGACTGGGAGTCTGGCTCGTTGCCCCGCAGTGGAGAGAAGTTGCTTTCTACTCTTAGTTTTAGTGCCACCGTTGGTCAATATAACTTGATTCTTCCGCCAACACCAGATACAAGCATCCCTGCTGCCCAACACTAACTATTTACCCATAGTTGGAGATTGGAACGGTGAAGGTCGGGACGTATCCACATGTTGGTGTGCGCTGCACGCCATATCTCTGAGGCTCCAATCTGCTCCGAGATCCCTAGCACATTCGCCTGTGGCCGCAAGGTGCCCAGTATCCGCAGTGTATCACAAGGAGATTGAATTAGAGTCTTGTTTATGGAGAGGCTATGTACCAGCAGGGGAGACTTACGCACTCGGCTCGCTTTTAACTCCAAAGAGCTAGCTGCCGTCTGTAGCTGAAAGAGAGAGTATGAAGCAAACACTACATACTACACACTACACTAGAGCACTAGGTGCATCACATATACCTGTTTTAACACACCACACTGCGTATGTTGATATACAGTACTCAGTAATCGTATCACCCCAAAACATGCTCTGTATACACCCGTAACCAGAAGGCGGTTTCCCAAAGTATTCATAGTGACGTTTGTCGTGACGCACGTGTTCATAATTCAACTCATGCAAAGGTCTCCAACTGATTGGCGGGTCTCGCGACCTCGGAACAATCGCAGAAAATAGACATAGCATTTTGAACAATCGACTAACGTCCGACGCGAACCATAAAACAGCTAAACCCTTTGCCAACAGGGATTATAAAAAAAGGCATTAGTTTCCTTCCGAGTGATGTAAACGAACCCCTGAATGTATGCCACCCGAAATGCAAGTCGTCTATAGGCGGAAAACATTAAACACATATGCATGCGAACACAGACACACGCAAGCAAGCAATTACACGCACTCACCCTCCTTCCAAGCGCTTGCTTTCGTGCATTATTATAGTTAGATCGGATGACATAATGTTGAACATTGTACATATGTTTTAGACAGCGTCCTAATTATTGACGTTTCTGCACTTAGAAAACAACATTAGCAATACCACCCTAACTTGTATAGCAGACGGTACATATTGTAAGTAAATGGTTTCGACGAGTAATGACAATAGCGCGCGATAGTGTAGTAGTTAGCACATCCTCCATGAATGCCAACGCTCTGAGTTGGAAATCCGGAACGGGCAGGCATGTACCTTTGGTGTAACAACATAGCTCTCAACATTGGGGACTGTCCCTTGCGACTCGGAGACCACGTTAATGTCGGTCCCGTCTCAATTTGCGACGTAAAAGAACGACAGACGACGATATGTACCCTGGCAGTGACCACACTCAGTGCCAGCATAGAAAGGTCGGCTTGGCGATAATGTTCTGACAGAAGGCCGACTAGTTGAATGAAACCTTATACGACCATAACGTAACTACAATATGTATATAGACTTGTCAGTCAATAGAACGTTGCTGAGTGCTTGAAACAACTAGAAATTGATTGATTGATTGACAATTTTACTTCCACTCGGTGACATGCTTAGTTTTCACTATTATCGATGGCCGAGCCATTCATACAACACGTTTTGATATATGTACAACGGGTACAAGTTAAAAGAGATTACAATAAATAAATAAATAAATTATAAAATAAAATAAAATTATATAAATAAAATGCAATGAAATAAAAAAGATAAAGTAATCATAACATACATGAAACAAATAAAAACAAAGTGCATTTAAAATGGTGGTGTAGCACTCAGATATTTGTGTAGGGACTGCTTGAAGGTTGGAACAGAATGGCTGTTATGAATTTCAATTGGCAGTTTATTCCGTAATTTCAAACCGGACACATTGAAACTGCGTTGATAGTAGGCAGTTGTGGCTTTGGGTGGTTTCGGCTGAGAGGCATTTCTAGTATTGTAGGAATGACTATTTGATGTAAACTTATCAACCAAATATAGTGGTGCTAGACCATTTACACACTTGTACATAAGAACACATTTATTAAAATCCCTTCTTTGCTGTAGTGATAAACAGCCTAGTCTTTTAAAGATAGTGTTTCTGCTCTGCCTAGGACTAGACTCAGACATGAGTCTAGCAGCTCTGGTCTGTAATTTATGTAATATCGTTTTGGTTGTTGTTGAGGCTGAATCATAGATTACATCTTCATAATTGAAGTGAGATTGAACTGTTACATTATATAGGTGCCTAGGAATGTCGATTGGTACTATTTTACGAAGAGATCTTAGGATTTTTATTTTGGATGACATTTAGGAATCATGCAGTTAATGTGGTCGTCCCATTTTAGGTTTGTATCGATATACATACCAAGGTACTTGGCTACTGATACATGTTTATGCGATTCATTGTTGATATGAATTATAACGTCTTGGCAATGGACTTATACATGCCAATTAGCATAAATTGACATATATGTACATTAATATCAAAGTACTGTTTGATTTTGAATAAATCACTGTTAATATTGGATTCTAATTGAGCCGGACACCCTGGTTATGCAGCTGAATAAATTTCAGTGTCATTGCAAACATGTTTATATTGCAGGATTCGGTTAGTGTGGGCAGATCATTTAGGTAGAGCAGAAACAACAGGGGGCCCAAGATTGACCCTTGGGGCACCCCATTATTGACAGGCAAAGGATCAGACAAATGGCCATCCACCGAAACTGACGGTGATCTACAAGTGAGGTAGCTCCAGAACCACTTATGTTCTATGCGTGTAACCTAAAACTCCTTTAAGTTTGGCCAGCAGAATATCAGTGTCCACGGTGTCAAAGGCCTTCCGATCAATGAACACTACTTCCGTTGCAAGTCCTTTATCGACGTTTTTAACCATCGATTTGTAACATTTAGCAGTGAAGTCATAGTGGAGTGCAATATCCTGAAACGTGATTGGGCATTCGTAAGAAGTTTATGCTCTTAAAAATAATCTGTCAAAGAACCATGAAACGTTCACGTAGTTTAGACAAGATGGGTAGAACTGAGATCGGTCTGTAGTTGTTAGTTTCCATTGATGGACCTGATTTGTAAAATGGTAGCACTTTTGCAAGCTTCCATTCTGTGATAAACTTGCCAGATTTCAGAGAGAGATTTAGAATTAAAGCGAGTGGTTGTAATATGACTGGTGCTGCTACGCGTAGTAGTCTGCCAAGCAGTCTGTCCAGACCAACAGATTTATTTTCGGGCATATTCCTTGATATGCTCAATAGATGTGATAGTATGTATGACAGTAGGGAAAGTAAAAGCAGGTATTTCGGGTGATTTAGGTGGAGTGAATTTAGCTGCTGGTGAAAGCCTATTTGCAAATTCTTGACCAGTGGATGTAGAATGCTTGTTGAATGAATTGGCCTTACATTTTGGGATCAGTAATTATTTGACCTTCAACAAGTACAAATTTAGGGCTGTACTTGGATTTTCCTGGCAGGAGTTCTTTTAGGCATTTCCACATTAATTTTGGTTTCTTCTTATTTTCCAGAATTAGGCTAGTATAATAGTCCCGCTTTGCAGTCTTGAGAGAATTTGAAACGACATTCCTGAAGTACCTATGCATTTGCTAAACTATTTATAATCCTGTAGAATTTGCTTTTTTTCAAAAAGAATGTTTCATTTTAATATAATCTTTAATTTCCCCAGTTAACCACGGAAGAAAGGACTTCCTGACTCGTCTAATGGCGAATTGGCAGTGTTTGTAGCATGCATGTGTAAAGCGATCCTTAAATCTCTTGTAAGCCTCATCCACGTCCCCAAACTGCTCAACAGAACTCCAGTCACACATGTCTAATTCAGTAAAAAGTCGTCGTTATCAATTTTTTTTTTAATTTCTCATTTCCACAGTTCTGTGAGTCTATGTAGGTGCATGGGACTTATAAGAGGTGACACAGTAGACAAGATATAGTGGTCTGCAATTCCACCATATATGATCTCACCCTCCACAATCTTATCAGGCTCAGTAGTCATATAGGCCTTGAGCCAGGACCCAAAATTTGGGCCACAGGTACATTTTTAGGAACGAATGCTCATAGTGATTTTTGGCTAGGCCTACATCCCTAGAGATGAAAATAGGTGATAGCATTGCAACACTCCCAGCTTTCTGTGAGAAATCACTCTTTTTCACACTATCCCCATATCCGCGACAACAAGTTTTCTATGAAATTGCTAATGGGGGCCTATACACAAACTACTATAGAATATTTGATTTGCTATACATCTCAGTAGAATGAAAATTGGATCCGATGTGGAGTAAATGTCACCCTTTCCATACATATCAAAACTATTTTCATATCTGGAGAATTGTGGATGTTGTGGTGTTTTATCTACCACATTTCATAATGCAATCCACGGCATTCAGTTCTTCAACAAAAAATAACCACATGTATCCTCATTCGAGGTTATTATTGCACCAGAATGTTGGCTTACATACCCGTATATAAAAATACATGATAGCATTGCAGTACATACATTCTTTTATGTGAAATCACTCTTTTTAATCTTTTCCCAATTTCCGCGAAAACTATTTTTCTATGAAAATTGCTGAAGGGGTGGTCACACACAAACCATTATACCATAGTTATTATACATCTTATGGGTATGATAATTGCACATGACATGGCTGAACTATCATGTGTCATATACACCTGACAATTGTTTTAATACCTTGATAAATGTGGATTTTATGGCATTTTATCTACCACGTGTCAAAATGCAATCCATGCCATTCAGGCTTTCAACAAAATAATTAACTTATTGTCCTGGGTAATATCCTCATATATCCACATTCACATAATTCAAGGTTCTTTTTGTAAATGAATGGTGATTGGACTACAGTTGTTATTATTTATGCACACTGTGTACATTTTCTTGCAGCTATATTATTTATATGATGATATTAGAATAAGCGGTTTTTTGGATTGTTGTCATTAAGAATATAATTATTATTAGTTTCTTAAAATTGCATTCACACTCCCAATTATAGTTCTGTCTTTCAAATAGTTTGAATTTTTGATTTGAAAATATTGTAGGTCATACATTTCATATTTCCATTGTATGTAATGAGTTCATATTTCAAGATTCTGGATGCTCGGAGAGGTCTACACCAGCCAATTAATAGCAATTTCTTTTTACACCAGCCAATTAATAGCAATTTCTTTTTATTTACCTATCTTATCAACAGCACCATTAACATTTTTGTTTTGTTTTGTTTCAGGTAATATGGCGATGGTGACAGAACTATGCTGTAGAATAGAGTAGACTGCAGTAGAAGTAGAATTACTGTAAACTCTCTTTTACAATGCAACATGTCAAACAGCTCGAATCTTCTCAAGGCCAATGTACCGTTCACCAGGCATCATCAAAGGAAGAAACTAATCATTTAGTCAGTCCCCAAAGCTATGAATCCTGGCTAACGTTGCTAGAAACTGCCCAGGTGCGGAACCATGCCCCAATTCTAGACACTGCCAAACATGTTAGAGAAAAAGAAATCCTCCAAATCTTCTATCACAGAAAATGAAGGAGCATTTTCATCATGAAACTTGATTTGGAAACTTTGAAGCGGAAAGCAGATGAAAGCTTCACTGATGAGGCTGGTAGCAGTAGCTGCACAAGAAAAAGGCCACCCAGAAGATCATAATCAGGGTCGAGGGTGTATGATCCAAACTGCATTTTCTTTGGAAAGAAAATGTACTTGAAGCGAACAGACTCACGGGAAAAACTTGTTAAAGCTACTCAACTGAGAGTTGATGAGAGATTACGGGAGTGTGCAGTACAAAAGGGAGTTGGAAAGATTCTAGCAGTTACAAGTCGAGACATAGTAGCTGCAGAGGCCCAATATCATGCTTCTTGTTACAAGAATTACACACGAGCAAACACAAAAGACGAAGAAGGCGCGGACAAGGACGGGAAAGAGGAGAAAACAAATGCTGATGAAACAGAAGCGTATGCAGAACCTTTCCAGTCCATCAGAACTATTGTTATTCCCAACAAGCAGACTGTTATGATGACCTCATTGACAGCAATGCTAGAATAGAATCACTTGTGCTGTCTAGAGGCGTTGAAGTCCTGAAGAATTCAACTAAGAAACACATACGTATGAGACTTGAACTTGAGCTAAAAAACTCCATTCATATTTACCCAGACGACAAGGGGAAATTGTTGGTTGTTCCCGACAGTGCACAATGCAGAATATTGTCGTGGAAAACCAGATTTTGCAAAGAGACCTAAACGTTTGGAAAACAAAATCTACAAATATCAACAAGAACATCGATCGGACATCGTCATATATCCGATTTGCAATAAGGAAAGACTTGAAACCAATCCCGTGGCCTTACCATCCCTCTGATGTACACAAAGAATCCTTCAGTGTACCAGATCATCTTGAACGTTTTTGTGTGGGGCTACTTATTGATGATCCTGAAAACAAGTGTCCATCACAACGAGTCAGGATGTTGATCCAGTCATTCAGTCAGGACACAATTTATGCAGTGACATGCGGCAAACAGAAACCTCTAAAACACCTGCTGCTACTCTATACTGTGAAAACACTTACTGGCAATGTTGAAGCAATCCAGGTACTGAACAGACTTGGACATGGGGTGTCATACTCACAGCTGGAGGAAAACAACACTGCTCTATGCCTCCAGAAACTAGCAGCTACCGTGAATCAGCAAGTTGTACTCCCAGCCGTCATTAAGCCTAGTGTGTTCACAAATCTAGCTTGGGACAATATTGACAGATTGGAAGAGACTCTCACAGGCAAAGGGACATCGCACCGGGCGAATGGAATTGCTGTACAGGGCAAAGTCTATGGACCACATCTCCCCAAAGCCAATCTGCCAAGCATTGAGAAGCAAAAACAGAGAACCGTTTCCACTGAAAGCCAAGAGTGTTGCTGGTGAACGAGTTGGTCCACAACTATTGATAACTACATCTACTGATGCAATGGAAACCAAGGAATCTGCACAAGTTGCTCGAGACAAGAATATAATATGGGTACTTGCTAGACAGGCAAGTACGAAAAATCAGACAATTCCGTGCTGGACTGGGTTCAACACCAGAACAAGAGACTTAGTAAGCATCTGAGAAGACGTAATTGGTTATCTGCCTACCACTAATGCACCAGCAACTCAGTTGACCACTGTGTTTGAAATCTTGAACCAGTCGGAGCTCATCAGAAGAGAACTGCAATTGCAAACAATTGTTGTAGTATTGGATGAAGAAGCAGAAATTGCATGGAAACACAAATGCCGCTACGCCAATATAATCCTCAGAATGGGGACATTTCACACAATCTGCAATGTCCTAGCAATAATAGGAAAGCGCTTTCAGGATGCTGGCCTGAAGGACATCTGCATTGAGGCAGGAATTGTTGCAGAAGGACCAGTTGGTGGAGTCTTATGACAAGCTGAATTATGCAAGGTATCTGCCAGCCTACTATGCACAAATGACCAATCTTCCAGAGGAGCATCCTGATGTGTTTGAATTCTTCAAGACAGGCAGCTTCTCTGTTCAGATTTCTGGAAACAATCCATTCGGGCGCATTCCCGTTGATCAAACCACTGAAATCACAGTGAACAAAGACACACAGACACCAGGCGGCACAACACGATTCAGTCTGAAATCCGGTGCCATAAAGAGGTATTACATTATAGCTGAACATCGGAGTGCATTCCTGGGACAGATATAATAATAATAATACATTTATTCGTACTAAAATTGTACAATTCAACTAAATCAATGTATATAAGTTACTGTGTACATAAAACAGTAAGCAATGAGCGCAGCTCGTCAATGGCTAAAGAAGAAGATTATTTATATTATGTAATACATCTTTTGCAAATGAGACTCTACATACTAGTTCATCATCCAGCCCCTCCTGGTAGTGGTCTTGAATCATACCATAAAACTGATTAGACTTCATTCGAAAGAATGTCATGGCATCAAGTTTGAATTTGGACATGATATAGTTAAAACTTTTAGACATATATGACCCACTACCTTGAAAGGCAGATGAGAGAGCATTTTCAAACTGGAGTTACTGCATTTCAAGCAACTCTGCATAAATCGTACCATTCGATTCATAATTTGAATTTGAATCGGTAAACAGTCTGCTAAAAGTGGCACCATATTACAATGCGTGCAAACTGGTAGATTAAACAGTTTTCTGATACCTTTGCGCCACGTAGTATAAAACATATCAAGATGTTTGTTTTGCAAGTTCCACAGACATACACCATAGAAAGATGTACAGTACGACATATATAATTGACGTTTTATGTTTATATTACAAAACCCAAAATTAGCAGATAATGCATTTACACGCCATATAAAATCATGACACATATCTTTTACCATAGCCTGGTGAGCGTCAGGACCAATAACGTGGCCTAAATGCAACCCTTTTTTTTACTATGTTTCACTTTTAAACCATCAAAGTAAAATGGGCAGTCGGTACCACTGCCATATTTAATAAGCTGACATTTTGCCGGGTTGAATTGTAAATCATATTCATATGCAAATTTTAGACATATATCACACATTTTGTTCAATGCATATATCGATGGAGCTACCAAAGATATATCATCAGCATAGCCAACAGCACCATAGTACTTATGACCGACCATACAGCCAAAACCAGACATGCAGAGTCTTGTTAACATTTCATCAATGTAGATAGAAAATAGAATGGGGGACAACACCCCACCCTGCTTCACACCATTGGCAGTGGAGAAATGCAATGACATGGAATTGTTCCATGATACATTTAAATGTTGATTAGTGTACATATAAAGTAAACATCTGATTAAAAGGGGATTCATTCCTCTATCCATCAGTAAGTTAAACAGTTTAACATAATTTACTTTATCGAATGCTTTAGTCGCATCTAGTAATAACACGTAAACATCCGATTTATTCTGCTGGAAATAGTTCACAGTCTCCATTAACGCAAATGTACATTTAGCTGTAGAGCTTTGAGGTTTGAAACCAAACTGTAGATCACTTGTTTTAAGAGCATCAGAACTTTTTATCATTATAACCCAATCAAATATTTTCGACAGAGGGCTACTAAGAGCAATGGCTCGATAGTTGTCAGAATTATTTGCTGATTTCCTCTTGTTTTTTACCAGAGGTTGAATTGTTGATATATTAAAACCATCCGGGGTATATCCGTGATATACCATTGCTGTGAATAGCAAAGAAAGAAAAACATGTAATTTGGTAGGTGCATGAATAAAGTGGTCGGTATATATAACGCCGTATCCATCACATTTGTTAATCTTAACATGATTAATGCCATTCAAAACATCATGCACCGTAATAGTATTTTCACCTTCGTTACAATGTGCATCTACTTTACTATGTATGTTTTGTAGCAATGACGTCATGTCTGCATCATTATAGGCTACTGAATTATATAAGTTCTCATACTTAGTAGCAAAGTGTTTAGAAATATTTTCGTCTCCTGTCACTTCATCAACCATGATGGGTAGCATATTATTGTTCTTTGTAACTTTACCTATTTCTTTCCAGAAGTCCCTACTTTTATTTCCAAGTAACGCTGTCGCCATACTTTCTTTTTTAACATTATTTTGATTACGTTTAACAAAACGAACTGCTCTGTGATATTGAGAGTGTGATCTACGCATGACGTCAGCAATAACAGCATTGCGAGGAGAGCCACAATCTTTCCATAGATTATGCCAAAACAGTGACGCTTCTCTGTATGGTTTAACGTGTTCATTCCAACCTGCTATTACCTTCGAATTTCCCTCTTTTGAAGTATGTGGAATGGAGTTTTGACAAGCTCTTATACAACAATCCATTATTGAATCATGAAATATCTGAATATCATGACAATGCGTTAACCTGCTAGGACAATGTCTATCGCGGCATTCTAGATAATGCCATGGTATAGATATTTCGTCAATCATTCTTTCTAAAACCTTGCTGTACTGACTTAAGTTACAGTCTGACGCTTCTTGCCATTTAGGTCTAGATATGTACCTTCTAGAAGAAGGTGAACAATAATTAACATCTAAACTCAAGGTAAGAACCAGTGGCAAATGGAATGATAAATTTGCACCATCGTGCATAGTACAATATTCTAACATATGGTCAAAGAGTCCATTGTTTAACCAAAAATGATCAATAACATGAGTACCATTGTCCACAGGACTAGTAAATGTATAACAAACATTATGTCCTTCAAAATCAATACATGGCTTGATTGTTTCACGTTCACATATGTAATTTAAATGTTTCGTAAAGTTAGAAGACACACGATTGAAAGACGTGTTCATATCACCTCCAATAATGAAATTGGAACAGTTCATTATATTACATGTACTCATAATTTCAGTCAAAATATTGCAGTACAGATCATCATTACATCTGGTATCACATGGCATGTACACATTAAAAAGTAATAATGACATGCTTTGCCTAGTTATATTAACTGCACATATTCTATTAGAGTTCATGATGACTGGGGAGACAATACAATTCAAGGAATTTTTCCACAGAATGGAACATCCACCATACCCTCTGCCATTTAAAAACATAGTATTATCTATTCCAGAAACATCATGAGATAAAATGCTAACATTGTTATCACATGGTATGTTTTTAATCCTGTGAAACTGAGATTCCATTAACCAATGTTCCTGGAGTAAAACAAAATCATGTGCTTTGATGAGCTCTGAGACATATTCTGGCTTACCTGGACCAAAGCCAGTACAATTATAACTTGAAATAGTAAGGTTACTAGCCATATTAAAAATCGTAGATTATGTCGGAAGATAATGAAATCAGAACGTGTTACGCGCGTACTTAGAGCGGAATATACGAATGCTGATGCCTTCTGGCCACACACCGCTGTCAAACAGCTTATCACATTCTGTGAAAGGTATTGTTAATTTGAACGAACTGTTTTTAGCCTCATTATGTGACACACACTTAACATTCAAAACAGTGAAGCCCTTGCTTTCCACATAGGACTTTAAATCATCCGGCTTAACTTCTTTAGAGACCCGTGATACAAATATGTCTCTAACCGATTGACCATTTATGGCTGCCATGAGTGTTTCTGAAGCGGTAGCCGTACCAGTAACTTTTTTTTTAGCCATGCGTCTCTCATTCTTACGCCGAAGGTAGCTAGGAATCTCGAATGAGTCACCTGCGCTCGAGTTGACATCAATGCGACCTTGCGTGTCAATATCGTTAACAACCAGTGCGGCACTGTCAACAACAGTAGTCGAGCCCACGGTCCTTGACTCGTTCGCAACTCGTGGTGCTTGCCGACTTGTTCGTTTTACAGTACCAGAAGCCACCTTTTTCTTCCTATGTTTTCCAGACTGATCGGTGCTGGCCGGTGTTAGTTTCACGGTTAGTTTCTTCTGCTGCTTGTCCGTAGAAGTCTTCAGTGTCTCAGCGTAAGACCGACTGGGGGTGGAAGCGGCTTTCTTTGCGAGTGTTGATATATCACCCTCCATTCGCAGACGTTTTTCAGTGTTTGTGCTGACACTGTCACTAAGTTGTCGCAACTGGCTCTCTAACACTGCCAGCCGCTCCACTAGAGACGGCTCCAACAGCTCACCTGGCGAATATTTGGGCAATCGCACGATATCCTGTGCGTTTAGCACAACACATGGTGGACAATTCAGAGCGTATATTTTCATCAGCGCTGTCACGATGTCGTCCGTGTTCGCATCTTCGGAGCTTCTTGATGTAGTGTCCACCCTATGGATCATTTTGTCGAGAACATCCACGTGCTTATATGCATCCCACAGGGCATGTTTCGCAGCTAAAATTTCACATTTTGTGAAGTGCGATAAAACAACCGTTTTTATTTGCTCACGTGGTCGCTGGTGGATATGGTCGACTATGTAGGCCAGAACGTAATCATTGATCGTAGTAGCACTGTTGGCAGTAACTGTCATGACTAGTGGGTCATGTGACCCGACTTTACTTGCATCGACAGAATCGGTGTCAGCGCTTCGTTCGGTCAGCGTGCTTGACCTGGTGGGTTTACCCATTACGTCAGAATGCACTTAAACCCACTTGAAAGTGTCAGTTGAGTATAGCGTCCACTACAGGGCAATGTCACGCTTCCGCGGTCCGCTGGCATTCAACGCACTTAAACCCAAACTTAAAAGTGTCAGTTGCAGATAGCATTCAAGACCGTGTCACGCTTCAGCGGTCAGCTGGCATTCAATGAGGTTGCACAACAAGACAAGAACAAGATTTAACAAGATTTAACAAGATTTAACAAGATTTAACAAGATTGCCACCCAGAGAATTAACTCTAGGTAGCAGGTGGACAAGGAAGCCCTTGGCTTATCGAGAGTCCGACCTTTTTATCTATTTATCAGCACTAACGGTTAACCCTAAGTCCTTTTCTTTTACAGTAGTACTTAGTACAGTACCCCCCATTGTATATTCTACCTCTTCGTTCCCATGTCCTATGTGGAGGCATTTACATTTCCCAAAATTGAACATCATTTGCCACTTTTCAGACCATTTGATCAACCTGTCAAGATCATCTTGTAAATGCTGTCTATGTCCATCACTTTTAATCCTTCTAAACACTTTTGTATCATCCGCAAATTTCAACACCTTGCTTGTTATTTCATCATCCAAATCGTTGATGTATATTAAGAATAACATAGTACCTAATACTGATCCCTGTGGTACCCCACTCAATACCGATTTCCAGTTTGAAGCCTCCCCATCAACTACTACACGTTGTCTTCTGTCAATCAGCCATTGTTCTATCCAGTTTATTATACCATTACCTATGCCATGGGCCTTTAGTTTAAGCAGTAATCTTTGATGTGGTACTTTGTCAAGCAGCTACAGGACAAGGTGCTCTTTGCTACAGGTGAAGACAAATGCTACAAGATTACTCCTGAAGGCTGTGAGGAGCTTCCAGCTCTACGGTGTTCGCAAGAGGAAGCTTCTACAGAGAGGGCTATGAAGCCGTCGTAATCAGCTCAGAAGACACATATGTATTCATCATGTGCCTGGCACTCAACGAGAACATTAGAGCCACGTTGTTCCAGAAATGTGATACTAGAACTCGAACAAGAATCCTTCATATCAGAAATATAGCAGCCACTGTTGGCAGATATGTTTGTAAAGCTCTCATATACTGAATGTGACACTCTCAGTGCATTTGCTGGAAAAGGTAAGGCAAGTGCTCTGAAATACTCGACTAGCAACAAAGAATCACAGGACTCATCCAGGATGCTGGGCCAGGAATGGGATCTCTCTCCAGATCTCATGAACAAACTAGAAGCATTTAAGTGCCTTCTTTACGCTCCGAAATCTTCTGCCGTGAACGTCAATGATCTGAGATACCACCTGTTCTTTGCAAAGAAATGTGCGATAGAGAGTAACCAACTGCCACCATGCAGAGACTGTTTGTTGAAACATGCACAACGCGCAAACTACCAGGCTGCAATATGGAGAAGATGTTTGGAGCAGGACCCAAAGATTCCGACCCCAGTTGCCAGATGCTGGAATTTGGAAAGAGAAGATGGGACAGAGTAGCTGGTTGTACACTGGGTGGAAGGTCAGCCAGAACCCGAGGCCGTGTTGGATCTACTAGCATGCAGTTGTCCCAGGAAGTGTGAACTACCAAAGTGTGTCCGTTTGTAAAATGGGCTCAGATGTACTGATATGTGCAGACTCCAAGACTGTGACAATCAGGTGTCTAGTGCTGACAATGATGAAAGTGTAGCAGAGGATGAACGGGATGATGGCTATGATTACTAAACACTGTCTACAACTTCAACTCAGGACATATTGAATTAAGCATGTGGAATGTTCACAGTGCATAGTGTGCATTACAACAGCTACAAGTCAATACTGTGTACCTGTATAATTTGAATGTCTACAACAAGTCCACTGTATGTAGGTTAGTGTTAAAGTCAGAACTTTAGGTGGCTAACAAGAATATATTAATTTTATCTCAATGACAACAACTGCAAATTCCAATGTCATGATAATACATATAACTGCAAAATGTACAGACTGTGCCTGTATAATATACAAACTGAAATCCAGTGACCATTCTGTTGCAACAAGAACGTTGAATGTGGATACATTAGGTTACTAGCCATACCTTTAAATTATTTCTTTTGTTGAATGCCCGAATGGAGTGGATTGCATGTTGAGATGCGGTAGATAAAATACCATAAAATCCACATTTGTCAAGGTATTGAAACCATTTTCACATGTATATGACACATGACACTTCAGCCATATTATGTACAATTACCTACCCTTAAGATGTATAATAACTATTGTATAATGGTTTGTGTGTGACCACCCCTTCAGCAATTTCCATAGAAAAATAGTTTTCGCGGAAATGGGGAAAGGATTAAAAAGAATGATTTCGCACAAAAGAATGTATGTACTGCAATGCTATCACATATTTTTATATCTAGGGATGTAAGCCAACATTCTGGTGCAATAAGAACCTCGAATGAGGATACATGTGGTTATTAGTCAGAATTTAAGTGATTTTTTGTTGAAAACCTGAATGCCGTGGATTGCATTTTGAGATGTGGTAGATAAAATATCACAACATTCACAATTTTCAAGATATGAAAATAATATTGATACATTTGGAAAGTGTGACATTTATTCCACAATGTGCCCAATTTCCATTCTACTGAGATGTATAGTAAATGTTCCATAGTAGTTTGTGTATAGGCCCCCCATTAGCAATTTCATAGAAAACGTGTTGTCGCGGATATGGGGATAATGTGAAAAAGAGTGATATCTCACAGAAAGCTGGGAGTGCTGCAATGCCATCACCTATTTTCCATCTCTAGGGATGTAAACCTAACCATAAATCGCTATGAACATTCGTCCCTAAAATGTACCGACAAACCCTCTGGCTCATGGCCTAATAATGCTGTTTGTACGTCCACTGTCTTGCTGCAAACATGGCAACCATTCTCTGTGGGTCCCGGGTTCAGCTGAATGTATCCTGCTTTTAATATCTTATAGTCCAGGTAGGATGTGCGAGGTGTTTGTTCTCGGCTTGGGTTTGGGATTGCTGTTTAACTCCAAGTGACCCCCGTGGCGTCATTCGTCGGTGTGGTGGTGTTCGTTGCTCGGCTCAATGCTCTCCACAAGTAACAGCGACGCCAGTAGCAGGCCGACGTGGAGACAGAGCAGAGCGGTGAGGGGGCCATCCACCCGACGATCGATTTTGCATAGGTCGCCTTCGCAAAGCTCTGCCAGCGCGGCCATTTGTTCGCCGTAGCGCACCCGCATGGAAAGAGCCAATAGGGGCTCTCCAGGTTTCTGTGGCGATACCCATTCAGGCGCGCGTTCGAGCGTGACCGTTTTGATTGGCGATTTCTGATCGTTGTTGTCAATTTGTGTACATACTAACACGGCAGTATTTATTGCTACCGGTACACGGACACGGGCGTGTAGAGCTGTGTATCGGTTAAAACTGGTATAATTTGCACTATTTTCACAGAGAAAGGCAACTGCAACGTCTCCAGTCAGTCATTGTGCTGTACGTTGCTTAAACAGCATAGAATATAAGTATAATAACTAGCATAGAATAGAACGAGAACACCAATTTAAAATGAGGATGTAAAGAGGGCCCAACCACTGTGAACTTGCACGACAACGAATAGCCGTAGACATGAGGAGATTAGTCTGTCCACTTCCTATTGCTAGAGAGAAAGATAATGTAGAACTTTAAAGCCTTTCGAGATAAACACAACAGTCCCGGAAGAAATGCATCGATGTGCGGAAAACTTATGCAAATATGTACGTGTTTGTGAGTGCGTGCCTGCGTGCGTGTGTGTTTGTGTTTAGGTCCGGTTTTGAATCTAAAGTCGAACATAATCCCTCCATTTAAAGATACACTATGTTCCGTTTTTCATCCGTAAAGTATGTGAATGAATGCATTTATATATTTTTGGGCGAATGAATGTGAGCGCATAAGCAGCAAATACGTTCGCCCCGATAACTGTTAATGTCGGTTAACAATATTTCAGTTTCCCGATCAGTCTAAAACAATCTTAAATGCAATGTTTCTTATTAAACTGATCTACGCGTACAATTGCCCTTCTCATTTCCCGTGTTAATTATTACAAAATGCAGAAGATGGGCACTCGAGCATACGGCCGAGTAGTGCATTCTGAGAGATTAAGCGTTACCCGTTGTTTACCTCTTCGTTCCGTGTATGCCCGCGGTAAAGCTCTCCTCGGTACTAGTCCCCCATTTATGTTTACTTCACCCTCAATGTTCTTGCAATGCTTCTTCTCCACCCTATCTTTCACTCTCACTTTTCTGTCATTGCCGTTGTCTCTCGGCTGTACGGTTAAGCTAGTATTACACATGACCAAAGCACCTTTCCCACCAGCTTATGCGATATATGTTACATTAAAACTTACATACATACAACATAATGTGAAATTAGCTACATCCGTCTGGTGTGTCAATTACGTGACAATTAACGCATTTGTTTGCAAGGTGCATTATTTCTCTATTATTGACATTTTTATACGTAAAAGAAACATTCGGCACCGAAACGCATGAATAACTTACATGTAAGATGTTACCGACCGACCGACCGACCGACCGACCGACCGACCGACCGACCGACCGACCGACCGACCGACCGACCGACCGACCGACCGACCGACCGACCGACCGACCGACCGAACGACCGAACGACCGAACGACCGAACGACCGACCGAACGACCGACCCAACGACCGACCCAACGACCGACCGTATGTCGTCGACTAGTCCTAACAGAGGAGTACTACTGACATTGCGAAACATTCAGGCCCGTCAAAATATGGTCTCTTCAACTGTAAATGTTGTTTCAATAAGTAGGTTCTTGTGTTTTACTCACATATTAACTTGACACAACTCAGAGGTTTGGAAGCTCACAAACTAAGCTTGAGACATAGTCTCCAACTAGTGGTTTACATTTATTTATTCATTGACATTGAGATATTGTTACAAATGTATCGTCTGGACGTTGTGTATTTCAACCCGACATATGATTGTGTATATATAGTGTTTAAATAGAGACGGGCAGGACAAACAGATACATAGTGAGATGAGAGTAACAACGAGAGCCTGGGAAACACCAGAGGGTGGTAGATGGAGAAGAGAAAGGCCACATTCAAGAAGGATAAACAGTGTGAAGAGAACTGAACAGGTGTTTCTTTCGTTTTATATCAACACAACATTTTACAAAATAAAATAAAATAACCACAACCGAAAGTATTAGATCACGTACATGGGTTTAGTGTGGAATTTTTCAATTGTGCAGATTATACAATTTTGCTGTTAATCTTCTACGCCAAAGAAAACAACGTGCCTGCGCACACCATGCACAACACGCACCCACGCCATACAATACAACAATACACGTAATGGTACATATTTAACGCATGGATTAAGCGCTTTGTCAGCTTTGATCTACAGTACACATGCTATACAGTTCGGCTGCTTCAGTTTCGAGTTCCTGCTGACTTTACACATGATTTGATGTGTTGGGAATTTTAGTTTTCTATTTCACATAGTAGAACATTTTAATATGAATACAAAGGCAGATACACGCCTAGGTTCCAGACTATATAAACCACACTGGTCAAGGATAAGGCATCCAGTTCTAAAAAATCAAGTTACCGTCAAGACGCTTATCTGAAAATGAAGATCTTCCAAGGTTAGTAAACAGTTGGACTAGCGATTTTTATTAACCAATAACTTGATTATTATATTATCGATTTTGTCAATGTGTTCGGATGTAATACGTCTTCGCATGCAGCAGCTGTTGAAGCTAAATAATTTGTAAAGATCTCCAGTACCTAAAAATCTTAATTGTTTCCAACATTTCGTAATGTTCTTGTATTAATTTGTTTTTACATATTATGAAACTGGTTTGTGGGGTTTCATTTAAATGGCAGATTTTACTAGGCTATTGTTGTTCAGTCGACCTTTCTGAGGTGGATGTGCGGGTACTCACTGCTTGTCAAGGTGCATGATGTCCTCAGTAGTCACGTTACCTTTCAAATGAATGAGACAGGACCGAAATTAGCACTGGGGTATACAGTTCGGTGCCTGATCGTGATCTTCAGCCCAGAACTCATGGAAAAGCAGATGTGTTAACGATTATAGCAGCCATTACGACTAAACATTCACAAGGTGGTCAAATGTATCAGAATTCATTTCGCAAACTCAAGCCCGTGATACGAGAGTATCATGAATACTGTGAAAAATAGCGTCTAAAAACTAATCATCCCAAAGAAGTGACAGCCTAATGCTAACCTGGGTATAATATTGTATGATGATAAACAAGCGTACTTGGATTAATAATACTATGGAGCGCCGTGGTGCAGTGACTAGAACTTCGAACTCTCGACCGAGAGAACCCGGGTACGAATCCTGTGCGGCAGTGTCGAACCTTGAACACGTTCGTTTAATCTACATTGCTTCAGTCCACTCAGCTGTATGAATGATTACCTGGCTAAAGATAGTGGTAGTTTATTTTTGTACGAATAGTCTTCGCGCATTAATTGCAGCGTGACCGAATGTTTTCCAGAGAAGTCGAGATGGTGTTCGACTGAACAGGTCTGCCAGGGAGTAAAGTGTAAAGCGCTTTGAGCAGGACTGGGTATTGCGCTATATAAGAACTTACCTTTACTTTACCTTTAATAATGCACGCTTAGTAAACAAATAGTCAACAACAAAATACAATAACAAAACGCATGTGAGAACTACTGCAGACGCTAATCAAATTGTATAAAAAATTACAAATCGATAACATTATCAACATGGTGTAATAGCATTACTTATGTATAGGCAACATGCACGTTCTACACCATATCCACCTTATAACATAAACAATGATTGTATCATTTCCTCTTGCAGCTCTCACAGTCGCCTGTGTTATTGTGGCATCGTGCAGCCTCCCCAGGAGACGCCACCTGTTCGCCATGTCAAGTGACACACAGCAACGAATAGACGAAGCCGTTGGCGCATATGTAAGTAGTCTTTCCTGTTAGTATGTTATACGAAAAAAATACACCGTCGTAATATTGCACAAATGTAACTGTATGGGTATCGTTTATGTTCCAAAATGTGTTTTATTTTCAAGATGTTATGCAGGAGTGAATCAACACATACGTATTTAAAGGCTGCTCTTTGTAGAAAAACTCTTGAGTATGTTTTCTGTGCTGAAAGTTACGTGATAGCTTGTTATAAACATACTGTGTATATAAATTTGAATAGCCGCAGTATCTTGGAATATCATAATGTTACTTCGCTGCAGTGTAGTTTGATAACAATTATTGCAATAACGTTTCCTCTGTGTATTTATGTCATCAATGACATGGCATTTAGTAGTACGTTTAAGATAACTGATGCAACATCAGCGATGGAACGATTAGAGAAGTCGAATATATGTTGAATTAGTTCCTGTCGATTTGCGATGCCACAATTCCCATGTTGGTCTCGTTTGTAGTGCCGCCGTGTATACACGCTGCTGCCACGCCCTGATAAACACGAGGGTCCTCTTGGAGTGTGTCAGACCTCAGCGGATTACGTATTGCCAATGCTTTCTCTGCCGCCATTGACCGTCTTCAAGAGCAACAAATCAGTCAGCAAGGTCGGTGTTTACACGAGGTCCTATGTTAGTATGAATTGTGGTACATGATCAGTAACATAGGTATATGGATGAGGAACGCATGAATTGAAACATAATAATGTAGTGAAGCAATACGGGTCATGGTTGGCGCGGCTGTTATAACCGCGGTATTCTCCATAGGCAGTCAGACGCTCTCTCGGTTCGGTATATATTGTAGGATATTTATAGGACAGTCGCATAGTTTCGACGGCCGTGGACAACTACCATTCATAGTGGTCTGTGAATGAATTGGTGTCCGCGAGTAGTGGCACAGGTAAAGGAAGCGTGTTGTCATGTTTGCTCGCGGTGACTGATTGGTTTGGGTAATACGAATTATAAGCTGTATTGATTGCCGTAAATAAACTATAAGTTTTATTTTCGAAAATAAGGATTTTATTATTTATTATACGGCATGTGATATATGTAGTCCAGTCGCAGGTAAGTCTGGTGGTTATGATGACATGCTAGTCACATATCACTGTGGTAAGACTAATTAAGGAAACACCTGATTTGAAAGACGACAGTAAATGTTGAACACATATCATACATACGCCTACACGAAATTTCCCATTTGCTTTATTGTACAAGTGTTCTTATACATGTTTACCATTGCTGTGCCTTCTATTGATTATCCATGATCGTTTCTCTTTCTGAGGTAGGAAGTGCATACTCAGTACCCGTATACCATATATTTATAAAACGCACTGCTGACCTTATTCAATGTAGGCCTATAACCGCAAATAATAAGTCAAAAATGTGGCTGTATTATCTGACGATAGCAAGTTTCCATGATATTACAATATTGTTTCGGAAATATATGTGTCTGTCTGCGTGTGCTTCAGACAACCTTGGCGTCAGTATTGCTGGCCGTCCGACGCCTCAACCACACGTTGACCCGTCTAGCGGCGGTCGGTAGCGAGGCACTGCTTCGACCTAGCAGGCGAGGCGGCATGGCGCCGTGTATCTCACTCACCGACTCCGGCAATCCTTGTCAGATCACCTGCGGAGCGAGGACGACACCGGAACAACAGCTCTACTGCGACCTGCGCTCGCAAGTTCTCCCGCGCCTGCGCAATCTCGTGCAATTGCTCCACACAAAGGTTAGTTGGTCAATGTATTGTGAAGCAGGTGTCTTGTGAATATTTTTGGTTAGTTTCCACATAGGTTTATTCATGTTCGTTCCAGAGAGTTCACATTTAATAACTGTGTGTTTAATATTTAAGGAAACGGGCACAATTTTACTTTTTTGAAGTTTAGAGCTTGATGAACAATTGTTCGTACCATTGCCAAAAACCCGCAAACAAATGATCCTACGTAACATTATATTAACGTGTTTACAACATGCAATCAGCACAACAATTCATTAATATTGACAGCAACGTTATCAATATGTGCTGTATAATGTGTAATTCCTGTTCTTTTATTGATTTAATTTCCCTTGAAAATACTTGACTATCTAGCCAGAAACCCAATATTTTACACGCGTTACAGCTATAACATCAACACCAACAATGCTGGCAGATCACATACTATATTCGATATTTTATCGGTTCATGTTTAGCAGTAAATCACCATTCACTTGATACATAAAAACTTAAATATTTTATTTTGGCAACAATCATGTTATAATGATTATTACAATTTCAGACTCCAGATGCCAAAGATCCGAATCCTGTCGTCACCGGCAGTGACGTTGACCCGACCAGTCCCCAGAGTGCACTGCGACTCTACGCCGTGGCGATGCTTGTATATGCTCAACGACAAATGGCGCTGATCACGAAAGTATTCTAATCTAATGTCATGTTTTTGCAAATATGGACGCAAAGAGTGGCGTCATGTAGCGGACCAGCCCAACGTCATAGCTACACCTGGCGCCACATAGTGATTGTTAATAGCCTGTTCTGTTTATGTAATTCGGGTAAAGGTCGTGTTGGTCTTACTAACTGCATCCTCACAAATGGAAGGTCCTACCAAATAGACATTGTTTGTTCACTGAATCATCAAATGAAAACAGGACCGGTTGCAACATATTGAAGTTATAGTGATTTG
>OZ023206.1:69334571-69394571 GCA_963995525.1 Escarpia spicata | reverse complement strand
ACATCATTCGCCGCAATCCTCCCAATTCCACCAATATAAACAACGCCTTGGATGCTTGATCGCCTCTCTCCACACCAGTTTTGTCTTATCCGTGGTGTCCTTCAGCCCTAGCGTCTCGAACACATCCTTAGAATCTGTCAGTGATCTTTGTAATCCCTATTTGTTCTCCGCCACTGTGGCGTGATCAGCAGATGTATCGAAAAACCGCGCGAGTCAGCCGGGTCTTTCATGTGTGGCATTTGTGGGCCCGACAGAAGATTCACGGGTCTCGGGCCCGCAGGTCCGCAGTTATGTCAAATGCTGGCCATAGGCATTGCAACATTGTGGAGCAGTTTGTGATTAGAAATAAAGGCGACAAATTTTTTATGTGTTTCCTTGTGTGCACAGTTTCTTTTACCCATGAGCTATAGATCAATCCTCCGAACGCCATAATTTGATAGTTAGTAACAGTTAATTTATGCACGGATTCCTCCTGTGGTCGCAGAAGAATCCACGAAAAAGCATCTACGAGTAGCATAACAAACATACCTTCCATCGATTACACTAAAATAACAATGCTTCGTTGATCTTAAACAAGACTTCAAAAAAAAAACTAATATTTAAAAAATATATATATAAGTGCATTAGTACTTGACCAAACATAAAGCCGATAATGTCAACAGAGACCATGAATGCGTTGCTAGCGCTTTTTGGTTTCTTTATCACCGGTTCTCCAAATTAATTCATAAAGCTATGTGGTGTAGTCTCCCCTCAAATAATGGGACCTCCCGTCTCTGACGAGAGACCACGAGGAAGATCAACATCGCTTAACAGTGATTTGATGGCTCACGCTATTGTATAACAATATACCGTTTCTGGTACGTAATAAACATTGTTTGGTTCTGTTGCTATATCTCATTGAGTATAATCTTTAACATGGCGCAGTCGGCAAGAGGCCACGAACTCAAAATAAGACGTTAAAAAGTCATTTTGTCTGTAAACGGTAGCGACAAAATGGACAGAAAATCTGCGCCGCAAGCAAACAAGGCGCCGCGGAGCTTTCAAAAGCTCCGCAATTGCGCGCCACAAGCGTTGACGTTCACCAAAGTCCGCGCTGCGGTGACACAATCGCACCAGACTGGCTTGCGACATTCCTGTCTAAACAAGAAGAACGGGACAACAAACGTGAACAGCGAGAACAGGAACGGGAGCGCGCACGCGATGAAAGACATGAACTATCGATGCGTCTATTCTGCGAGACCCTCGACAGATGCGCCCATAAATCACAATCGCACGCACACAGCAACGGCGCCAATGATTAGTCTAGTGGTCCAGAGACTCAACACACAGACACTGTGACCAACGTTCAGCGTACTTCTACAGGCCAACACGCTAAAACTAGACCGCCGGAGCCAATGGCAGCAGACATAACACTACGCGAACTAGCAGCATGGAGGCGATAATGGGAAGATTTCGTGGAGTTAGAACAGCTCGACCGTCTCCCAGGACATCAACAGAGAGCCATGTTGCGCACTAGCCTCTCTATTGAAATGCGTGCTACATTGCAATTAGCCATCGGTATAGACAATGATGACGATATAACTGTCACAGCGATCTTAGACCGAATCCAAGAACACATCCGAGCCAAACGAAATGTTACACTGGACAGGGTGGCACTAGAAGAACGCAAACAAGAAGAAGGCGAACCGTTCGACCACTTCTACATGGAATTGCGGGAAATTGCCAACAACGCAGACCTTTGCCAGCAGTGCTTAGACGATCGTTTTACTACGCGAATTATGTCAGGAATTCGTGACCCAGAAACAAGACGAAAGTTATTAGCAACCACGCCTCCCCCTTCTCTACTGACAACAGTTGATATCTGCAGGAGTGAAGAACCGGCAAGGAATGATGAAGCTGCACTTGCAAACAATGACAAAGGCCATACGAAGATAGACAGAATTGGCAAGAAAACCTGGCAACGTAGTAAAACCAGGAATAACGCCATTTCAAAACGTAACCACAGATGCGGTTATTGTGGAAAATCGGCTCATAAAACGCGAGATGAATGTCCTGCACGACACAGTGTATGTTTAGTCTGTAAGAAAATGGGTCATTGGGCTACGTGTTGCCGTCAGAACAATCCACAGAATAAGAGTACACGTCGATCGACCGCAATGAGTCAAATTCGCGTACTGGACTTTCTGGGGAAAAACACCGTCGCGCCCCGCGCATTAAGGTACAAATTCATCATAATGCTGATGATAGCTTCATCACAACAGCATAGGCAACACCAGATACAGGGGCCGAAGCCACTGTTGCAGGGCTTGATATCCTAAAACAAATAGCATTAGACATCGGAAATACATGTCCCCCGCCCGAAGACAAAATCATTTCTGCCAATGGGACATAATTCGAATGTATTGGCACAGTAGACCTCCACATCCACGCAGGAGACAGATATACGAAAGAGACGGTTCTTATCTGCAAAGAGCAAAAAGGACTTCTGCTGGCATGGTATGTTTGCCGAGACTTAGGAATCGTGCCGAACGATTATCCCAAACCAATTCGCGCCATAAGACGGTCACGCGAAACAAAATCGCCAAAAAAGATTCCTCCAGAACACGAGTCATCCGACACGCGAACACGCAAGCGCAATGACTTACTTGAAGAATTCAAAGACGTGTTCGACACAGGTGACCAATTGAAGACAATGTTGGGTGAACCAATGAAAATCCACTTAAACGAGAACATTGAGACTTGCAATATCTGCCACTCGCCCCATTCCTTTCGCATGGCGGGATGACGTCAAAGCAAATCTCGACCAGATGTCAAGACAAGGCATTATAAAGCCATTGGGAGACGTTCCCACCAGATGGTGTCATCCGCTCGTGGTAGTGCCAAAACCACAAGGGGGTATACGTCTTTGTGTGGACCTCACACGTCTCAACAAATCCGTTCGTCGACCAATTCATCATATGAAGACACCGAAAGAAGCAGTCTCCAACATCAAACCAGGGTCAAGATACTTCACGACGTTAGACGCAAAACAAGGGTATTGGCAGATACCACTCTCGCCCGAATGTCAAGAACAGACGACTTTCTTGACCTCTTGGGGACGTTATCTCTTCTTGAGAAGCCCCATGGGACTGTCCTCAACCGGCGATGAATATTGCAGACGCGGCGACATAGCGATCGCCGGCTTAAACAACGTCGAAAAGGTCATGGATGACGTCGTTGTACAAGATGAAAACTTTGAGCAACACATCGAAAGAGTTCGCTCAGTGTTGCTCCGTTGTCAGGAGCACAGCATCACACTGAACGCCGACAAGTTCAAGTTCGCGGAAAATGAGGTGAATTACGTTGGCTTCAAAATCAACGCAGAAGGCATCAGCACAGATCCGGAAAAGCTGAAAGCAATCGCCGAATTCCCTACACCATCCTGCTTGAGAGAACTACGATTGTTTATGGGCCTTATCAATCAGCTTGGTGACTTCACGATAGCGGTCAGTACAACTGCTGATCCATTGCGTGATATACTGAAGAGCAAGAACGAGTTTCGATGGCCTGAAACACACAGCAAAGCCTTTCAAGCCACCAAGAAAGCGTTGGTAACTGCTCCTACACTGGCACACTTTGATCCATCAAAACCAACGGCGCTACACACAGATGCATCGCGACGCAAAGGTCTGGGCTATGCTCTTTTGCAGCAACACGCAGACAAATGGCGACTGATTCAGTGCGGATCACGCTTTCTTACAGACACGGAAAGTCGCTATGCCATGGTGGAATTGGAGCTACTGGCAGCCACCTGGGCAGTGAAGAAGTGTCGCATTCAACTACTCGGACTGTCACATTTTGAGTTGGTCGTCGATCACTAACCATTGGTGACAATTCTCAATCGCCATCGCCTTGACGATATCAGAACACGCGTCTTCAACGTCTCAAAGAAAAGACACCACTCTTCTCGTTCACGACACGCTGGACAAAGGGCAAAGACCAGATGCTTTGTCACGTGCACCTGTCTCGGATCCATTAGAGGAGGATCAAGAAGCAGAAGAAGTAGAACACCACGTTCACGCGGTAACCATCAATGCATCCAGAATGGTACTTGAAGACGACCAAGATGATCAACAAGATCACCTGTGTGACCCGATACTAGATCGACTCGGAACAGTTGCTATGCAAGACGAAAAGTACAAAACTCTCATTGACAACGTCTAGAATGGCTTCCCGTCTTCAAGAGACAAAGCAAACGCTAATGTCATACCATTCTGGAACATCAGAAACGAGCTGTCAGTGGACGACGGGATAGTCCTGTATGGACCTCGTATTGTCGTGCCCAAGTCAGCTCGACGTGAAGTCTTAGCGCATCTTCATGACTCGCACCAAGGGACCGATAGAACGAAACGCAGGGCGAGACAAAACGTATACTGGCCTGGCATTAGTAACGATATCGCTACGACAGTGGAAAGTTGCAATAAATGCCAAGAACTCCGACCTTCTCAGCAACGCGAACCACTGAGATCAGAACCTCTACCAAACAGGGTGTTTGAAGATGTGTCAGCAGACTTCTTCCACTACGCCGGACGAGATTACCTCGTCTGTGTAGATCGACTCTCAGGATGGCCTGTGGACTTCCATTTCCCAAAGGCTAAGACTACATCCCGCCACACCATCTACGCATGTCGACGTGCATTCGTGGAGCTTGGAGTCCCAGTGCGATTTAGATCTGATGGTGGTCCTCAGTTCGCGTCTCGTGAGTTTAACCAGTTCTTAAAACGCTGGGGCGTTCGTCCCGCACCATCCACACCACATTACTACCAATCTAACGGACATGCCGAGGCTGCGGTGAAAACAATGAAACAACTCATTGCACCAACAACCGTGAATGGAGATCTGGACGATGAGAATTTCCAGCGAGGACTTCTAGAATACCACAATACTCCTCGTGCAGGTGGCCTCTCTCCTGCACAAATCCTATTTGGACACCCACTGCGATCGGCAGTACCCGCACACCGACAATCATTTGCAAGCAAGTGGCAAAATGTGACGGATAAGCATGATGCTGGCTGCGGGCAAACACATGCACGGAGCGAAGAGCGTTACAACACGCAATCCCGTCCTCTACCACAGCTCCACATTGGCGCACAAGTAAGATGGCAAAATCCCCTTACAAATAAATTGGGATAAAGTAGGCGTGATCGTCGGAATTGGCCGACACCGCGACTATCATGTGAAACTGCCCAGTGGTCGTGTCTACTGGCGCAACCGCCGACACATCAAACCGGACACGGTATACCCGGGAGAGAACGATGTTCGTATCCTCAATACTGCGGAAGGTAGCAACACTGGCCACGTTGAACGAGACATTCCGCCGTCCTCCCACAACGAACTGCGACGTAGCAAACGTCAGAAGATGCCTCCCAGTAAACTGCGACTCTAAGTCCTCCAATGTTCGCACTTTAAAAAAAAAAAGAGAAAGGAAGTGGTGTAGTCTCCCCTCAAATAATGGGACCTCCCGTCTCTGACGAGAGACCACGAGGAAGATCAACATCGCTTAACAGTGATTTGATGGCTCACGCTATTGTATAACAATTTACCGTTTCTGGTACGTAATAAACATTGTTTGGTTCTGTTGCTATATATCATTGAGTATAAGCTTTAAAACTATGAACCACAATTCACCGTTTATTAGCGGTGTTGCTAAGTTGTCCATTTCAAATCCATGGTCAAAGTGTAGCTCAAACTAACGTTATATCGTAAGTGAATGTGATACAATGTACGAAGTGTCTACGTATGATATTGGCCGGGTGTAGCAGGCTGGTTTGTCCAACGTAACAATATCGAACGTGAACGTATTATCGGAAATGTTAGACATCAGGAATGGTCTTAAAACATGCAATGTTTAAGACGACGATGATGTCGACCGTATCATTACGGAAATCTTTGTATTAAAAAAACTGTACCATTGCCATTTTAATGTGCGACACTAAAGATTTTATTTTTTATACGCACGCGCATGCGACAGCACGGATACATGCACACACGCACATACATACTTTCACTCATACGTACGTAAATTTTTGTATGCATCCACGTTCGCAATCGCACACACAGAAGCTCAAATACACATATATACAAACCACCGCACACATACGCACGCACGCACGTACGTACGCATGCACGTACGTACGTACGAACACATATACATACATGCATACATACATACATACATACATACATACATACATACATACAACAATACATACATACAATCATAAATACGTACAACGCATGCACACTTGCATAGGTATGTCTATCCATATCCTCACGTACACACAGGCACGCTAGACGCACGCACGCACGCACGCACGCACGCACGCACGCACGCACGCACGCACGCACGCACGCACGCACACACGCATGCACGCGCACATACTGTCACACAAACAAAGCACGACGCTGATTGATTAAATATTACATTTGTGGTCGGTGGTTACCACACTATTATTATACAAAGCTATTATTACTTTATTTTAATAATAAGGCCGAGGTTAATATAACTTATCGTGATAAAGAGTACTCTGGAGTTATCGTCCTGCAAACAATTCTCTGGGTTTTTTTCTGCAAAGAAACGGTTTGCTGTGACTTCGACAAGTACGTGTAATATCTGAAACCGGATTTAGTTAAATGCTGCAATGTTATTTAGAAGAATTGTACCACATGTGTAATCAACGTGTTCGCTCTAGAGGTTTCTGTTCTTACACTTTAATGAACTCGGAACTGTGAATGGTTATCATAAACGGCTTCTCTGACAGTGATCTGTGATGCGTTGTAAGACACGTTCATCGATAGTTGGTACCCCAGCTATTTAGAGGCATCTTCCATTTAAATATAGTTAGTGGTCCGTTGCAGGAATTTTAGTATAACGCACTGCATAGTAATACGCAATATCATCCCAACTTTTATAGTAAATGGTACAATTCTCTAGGCATGGTTTTGACCAGTACGTTTAATAAGGACGCAAAGTATTCCAACCCGTAGTGACCGGTCATGGCAATAACTGGGCGTAATCACGGGCGGATCTGTAGACTGTAGAGAGGAATACCGTAGACACTTTCCGAGACAAATGTGGCAGTCCCGGAAGAAATACATCGATTCGGTGAAAACGTTGTAGTGTGTGTGTGTGTGTGTGTGTGTGTGTGTGTGTGTGTGTGTGTGTGTTTGTGTGTGTGTGTGTGTGTGTGTGAGTGTGAGTGTGTGTGTGTGTACGCGCGCGTGTGTGTGTGAGTGCATGCGTACGTGTGTGTGTGTGTTTGAGAGCGTGCGTGCACTCGAGTGCGTAGGTGAGTGCGTGCGTGTGTAACTGTCTGGTTGATTCAGCACGGGAGCGAGTATATTTATATGTCCTTGTTCATATGCGCTTGCTTCTTTTAAACATGTGGCAAAAGTGGGCACATAAAATAGTATATTGATTTTTATTTGGTTTATGATATTCACAATGTTATTGCACACCTGGTGAGGTTTTTGAATCTAAAACCAAACTAAACATCTAAATCTCAACTCTCAATTTAAACTAGCATTATTTTCAAATATTTATCAGTAGCCTGTGTAATTAGATACATTGGTACTTTTTAGACAACTTTTTTCAATGTAAATGTTAATTTATGCAATGATTACTTCACGTCTTCCTTCAAAGTAAAACATAATTTTAAACTGTGATTAAAAAAAAATTACCCTTGTTTATTAATTCAAATAATTTGTAAAACGCACATAATTGCATATAATTGCTTATCTCACGTCCTGTGTTTATTATTGAAAAAGTAAACACACGAAAATCCGGACGAACGGTGCATTCGAGTTCGTTAACATAATTTTGTATCAATGAAATGCGAAGTTGTCATGTTTTTTCTGTAGAAAAATGAAAACTGCGATGTTATGCACGTTAATATTAGAACTCAAATATAATTATATGTTCATTGTTATATAACACTATCACGGTAAGCGAAGCTATATTTGAGTGATGTGTTGTCATTTCAGGGTACAGAATAATCTTGCAACAACCGTCTGGTGAATAGTACATTACGAGATAATTCTTCACTGAGTTTGTACTCTGGCTTCTAGTTGTATAAAAATTATTTCGACGTCACTTGCTTCGAAAGACATGCGTACCTGACAAGAAACATGTTAGCATACGGTTATTGTCACATAGAATACCTTATTTAGTTAACATTATCACCAAAATAATCCTATTTTAAGAAGGAAAACTACAAAAACCAACAGTGCAAGATCCGAAAGATTAATATTTTGTCTTGCGTTGTTTCTTTCGTTTTCTGTCAACACGAAACTAACTATACAACATTAACCGAATGTGTTAGGTTGTGTACATGGGTTTAGTATGGAATTCTACAATTCTGCCGAATGTACAATTTTTTTATTAACTTCCCACGCCATCGGAAACAACGAGCCTACGCATAACACGCACCCACGCCTTACAATATACCAGCATACAATGGGATCTGGATATAGTTAATGCATTAATTAAGTGCTTTGTCAACGTAGCACTGATCCGTAGCAGAAATTATGTAATTCGTCTGCTGCAGGTTCGAGGTTCCGGGTGACTTAACTAATGATTTGAAGAGTTGGGAATTTTAGTTTTATGTTTTACGTAGTTGGTTATTTCAATCAAAGTAAATGCAGAGATAGAACTATATAAGGCATACGGGAGAACGGCTGCACATCAAGTTCTCAAAAAGTCAAGGTGCAACCAACACGCTGTTCTGAACATGAAAATCGTTCAAGGTAAGATTTTTGATTTGTATAAATAAAAGTATCGATGTTGTAAATTTGTTCAGATTGAATATATGTATACTATACTATTCCTATGCTGGAGTTGCTGAAGATAACTAATTTGTTATATAACCCGATATCCACTATTAGGCCTACTAGTTTTTTGGGGAAATAATAATATTGCGTGCGCGTGTGTGTGTGCGTATGCGTGCGAATGGTTATTTCCCTTAATGGTTTTCTCTACGTTTTTACGCAAGAATGAATCGACACATTCATATTTGACACATTCTCAAGTTGCTAGAAGTGGAAAGACATACATCAGAATAGCCTTGGTCTTTTGGTAAGGCATATCACAACGTCACATCGCTGCAGTAAGCCAGCCATGTAACAACTACTTGTAGTAGTCGGACATATGTTGAATTAGTTCCCGTCGTTGTGTAATGTCACAATTCCCATGTTGGTTTCGTTTGTAGTACCGCCGTGTCTACACGCTGCTGCCACGCCCGGATAAACACGGGGATCCTCTTGGAGTGTGTCATACCTCAGCTGACTACGTATTGCCAATGCTTTCTCTGCCGCCATTGACCGTCATCAAGAGCAACAAACCAGTAACCAAGGTCGGTGTTTGCATGAGGTTTTATTTTATTTATTACTCAAAACGACCAACATAGGCATATTGACGAGGACTACATAAATGTATGCATCAGGCATGGGGTAGATTCAGTTGTTAATTTTTAGTAGGTTGACTATGTTAATTCAATTATTTAATTAATTAACTTCATTGGAAAAGGTTAATTTAAATTAATTAACAGAATCACAATTAACTTTCAATTAACTTTTCAATTTGATATTAATTACTATTAGTTTACACAGTCCGGTGTGATTGCCATTGACTTATTGTCTGAAGTAAGAAGTACGCATAATATGTTATCGAAGTTATATGGGTTTAGACCGGCACTGTTATAATAACGGTGCTCTCAGTAGAGATTCCGACGTTCCCCTGTTGTGCTATCTATAATAAAATATTTACAGTTCAGTTGCTTAGGCTGCACGGCCGTCGCAAATCTACCATTCAAAGTGGCCAAAGGATTAAGGTGTGCGTGAACAATGATACCATTATAGAAGACTGCAAAGTAAAGAAATCATGTTGTCACGCTTGATCGCAGCGTCTGGTTGCTTTGGCTGACATGAACTATGACCTTTGTTGTGGTGTGTTATTTTAAGACATATAATATTCGTGCATGTATTCCAGTTGGATACACGTGAAACTTGTATTAATATAAGTACTGGTAGCCTATTTGCCACTAAGACCGCAAATCTTGAAGCCAAAATAATTTGTATTATCTTAGGATAGCAAGTTTCGATGATATTACAATATTTTATCCGAAATACACACACACACACACACACACACACACACACACACACACACACACACACACACACACACACACACACACACACACACACACACACACACACACACACACACACACACACACACACACACACACACACACACACACACACACACACACACACACACACACACACACACACACACACACACACACACACACACACACACATATATATCAGTGTGTGTCTGCGTGTGTTTCAGACGACTCTGATGTTAGTTTTGCTAGCGGTCCGACGCCTCAACCACACGTTGACCCGTCTAGCGGCGGTCGGCACCGACGCATTGCTGCGACCTCGCAGGCGCGGCGGCATGGCGGCGTGTGCCTCACTCATCAAATCCAGCAATGCATGTCAGATCACATGCAGCGCGAGCAAGACACCGGAAAAACAGCTTAATTGCGACCTGCGCGCGAAAGTTCTCCCGCGTCTGCGCAATCTTGTCCAATTGCTCCAGACGAAGGTTAGTTGGTTAATGAATTGTGAAGCAGGTGTCTTGTGAATCTTTTCTTTGTTAGCTTCCACATAGGTTCGTACCATAATTTTCACGTTTAATAATTGTTTGTCTAATGTTTAAGATTTTACTTTTTTAATGTTTGGAGCTTGATGAATAATTGTTCGAAGCGTTGCCAATCAACACAAACAAATGTTCCTATTGTGATATTATTTATCAACAATATAAGATACCTCAAAAGTTCTATTAGCACCTAGTTAATGTAACATTATATTAACATGTTTGCAATATTCAAACAGCACAGCAATACATTAATATTGACAGTAAAATTATCAATACGTGCTGTAAAATGTGTAATTCGAGTTCTTTTACTGATTGAATTTCTCTTGAAAATACTTGACTACTTAGCCAGATAACTAATATTGTACACACGTTACAGCTATAACATCAACGCCAACAATGCTGGCAGATCACATACTATATTCGACATTCTATCGGTTCATGTTTAGCAGTAAATCAACATTAACATGTAAATTAGCACGTGTTGTTCTCGTGGGACAACATTTTTTTAGCATTGTTGATCATAAATAAACAATCAATCAATAAACATTCACTTAATACGTAAAACCTGATATATTACATTCTGGTAACAATCATGTTATACAAATTATTACAATTTCAGACTCCTGATGCCAAAGATCCGAATCCTTTCGTCACCGGCAGTGACGTTGTCCCGACCAGTCCCCAGGGTGCACTGCGACTCTACGCCGTGGCGGTGCTCGTGTATTCACAACAACAAATGGCGCTGATCACGAAAGTGTTGTAATCTAACCTCATATTTTGGTAAATATTCACGCAAACAGTGGCGACATGTAGCGGACCAGCCAAACAGCAGCATTGCTACACCTGGCGCCACATAGAGATTGTTAATAGTAAGCCTGTTCTGTTTGTGTAATTCGGGTAAAGGTTGTTTTAGAGTCTTACTAATTGCGTCCTCTCACCTGGAAGGTCCTTCCGAATAGATATTGTTTGTTCCCTGAATCATCAAATGATGACAGGACCGGTTGCAACATATTGAAGTTATAGTGATTTGTTGCAGTTATTCCAAAACAATTTCAAACACGATCAATATCACTTTATTTTATCGACTTTAGTTTAATTCTGTGAATCCAATAAGACTGACACGACATTTGTTAAAATATGAAAACTGTCACATCATTCTTTTCTTATATGTATACATAATATTATTGTTATGTCTTGTCAGTATATTTTAAAATGTTATTTTATTTACATGTACAATAGGACTTACAAAGTTTATTTTTAAGCAATTGGTACATATTCAATAATTGTGTTACACACGTTTGATAAGCACTTAACGTATACGTTATAATTATATAATTGTGTTAGGGTTATATCAGATATTGTATGGCATGTATTTATGATGTTATACATTCTACTTTATTATGCCTACGTATCCGTTATTGAATACTATATCTTTATTACATACGTTACATTTCGACACAGTGACGTATCGTTTAACTTAAGTCATGATGACATATTATTTGATTGTTTTTTGTAAATATGATGCAGACCTACCAGTTAGTGCATCACATGTATGCTTAGTATTCATTACACAGTAGTATGCTAATGTAACACTTACGCTGCTGTGTGCCATGCATTTATAGTATACATTGCATTTTATCACCTTGATTTATGGTGTATTATTTAGTTACATTGTTATTTGACATTTCGATAGCGCAACTACATTATGGTATGATCTGAAAATATAAGATATCGAAGTAGGGAAACATACATATACGCCATTATACATTTAACTTTACTATATATTTGAATTGTAATTTACTATACATTATTTGTTTCAAATAAAGTTAGAACGAAATCATATGCATTGTGTATTATCACTGATTTAGTTGTTCTCACAAACATTCCATTTTAATTGTATCTCCGGCCCACACTAAAATACCGACTTTACATGTCATGGCTCTCCCACTCAACTTGCCTGATTTGTGACCAGTGTTCTACACCTTAGCTGAACAGTTGGTGGTCAGTCGGACCTTCAACTTTCAAAAGTTGGTGGTCCCACACAAGAGTTGATGGTCTAAATATTAACATAATTACACGACTAGGCCTACGTACATTTGCAGCTGTAACGCATGGTAATTATTAATATACTAGCTCAGGCCACGTCTGTCCTCATACATATTTACGATATTCAGATAAATGAACCAGTGAATATAAAATAACAACATAGGCAACAGTTTATTGCTTACAGAAAAACAGCAATGTTGCAAATTACAACAAACACAACAACACGAATGTATGCAGGGGACTATTCTGAACTGTTGCCATCATCTGCACGACTAGCGGCACTGTCAGGCTCTAAGTAACACTTGCTCCAGTCAGTGAATTGAATGCTATATCTTTATGACATACGTTACATTTCGACACAGTCACGTATCGTTTAACTTAAGTCATGTAGACATGATATTTTATTGTTTCAAGTTTTTTGTAAATATGATGCAGACCCATGTATGCTTAGTATTCATTATACAATTGTATGCCAATGTAACACTTACGCTGCTGTGTGCCATGTATTTATAGTCTACATTGCATTTGATCACCTTGATTTATGATGTATTAATTAGCTACATTGTTATTTGGCATTTCGTAAGCGCATCTACATTATGGTATGATCTAAAAATATCGACGTAGGGAAACAAACCTTTGCACCATTATACATTTAACTTTAATATACATTTGAAGTGTATGTTACTAAACATTATTTGTTTCAAACAAAGTTAGAACGAAATCATGTCCATTGTGTATTATCACTGATTTTTTTTTCTTATCACAAACATTCCGTCTTAGTAGTATCTCGGGCCCACACTTAGATGCCGACGTTATATATCATGGCTCTCCCACTCAGCTTGCTTGACTTGTGACCTGCCTTGTTGTCAACAAATCATTAATCTAATAAAATACGTGAATTTACCGACCCATAGATTAAAAAAACAATCGATAATATGAGTGAAACTGACCTCATTTCTTAAAACGTCGCTTTTTGAAAGTCTACTTCTATGTTAGTAATGAACCAAAACCTACGAAAGGTATTTCAACAAATGAGTTATCGTGTCACAGCATATGACCAGTGGAATCAAAAAAGATACAAAACTCAATTTCTTAAATTTGAGAGTTAACACCCACTAGCCGTGTCAGGGCACATTCATGTCTGTCTGTTACTTCATCCTTTGGATTCCTCCATGGTTTTACATCTTATATACATCATTCGCCGCAATCCTACCAATTCCACCAATATAAATAACGCTTTGGATGCTTGATTTCCTCTCTCGACACCATATATGATTGTGTCGAGAGAGGAGATATAAGATGCCCCTTGCTCGGAAGAATCTCTTTAAAAAATATTTTAAACCAAGTGCAGTGTCCATTCTCAACTGTAAGTGAATGTATTCTGTAGCAGTATTTTGATTGCGTTTATATTGCAATATATATATATATATATATATGTTTAATTGAATAAATACAATCTATGATAGCATGCTTACTATTTTATAATGTTTACCATTTTATAATGTATTTACTCTGACCCCATGTACTAGATTGATTGTTTACAGTACCACTTGTACGATAGACATTTTCCTCCTGTGTTTTACTTGTTTACCTGTTTACTTATTTACTTATCTATTGGGTTTTACTTATCTATGTGTATGTGATCTATCACTATATCCTATTGTGCATGTGATATGGATGTTATGTGATAACCTCGCTCTTTGTACTTATCTTAACCTTGTATACATACATATGTAAGATAAACTTCTTACTCTATGTTTTTACTCATTATATGATCAAGCCTAAAGGAAATTTTCTGTAACCCAACAGAAAATAAAATTATTGTATTGTATTGTATTTCTGTCTGATCAATGGTGTATTCGACTCTGGCGGCGCTGTTTGTAATCCCTGTTTGTTCTCCGCCACCATGGCGGGATCAGCAGATGTATCGAAAAACCGCGCGTGTTAGCCGGGTCTTTCACATGCGGCATTTGTGGGCCCGACAGAAGATTCACGGGTCTCGGGCCCGCAGGTCCGCAGTTATGTCAAATGCTGGCCATAGGCATTGCGAAATTGTGGAGCATTTTGTGATTATAAATAAAGGCGACAAAGTTTTAATGTGTTTCCTTGTGTGCACAGTTTCTTTTACCCATGACCTATAGATCAATCCTACGAACGCCATAACTTGATAGTTAGTAACAGTTCATTTATGCACGGATTCCTCCTGGAGTCGCAGAAATACCCACGAAAAAGCATCTTGTGTCTTGGGTTTGCTTATCCATTTCTGGACTTTGCAGCCTTGATGGATTGTCTATGGACAGCTCTTTCTTTTGCCAGTGTGCCCACTCGCCAGACGTCGGCTCCCATCCATTCCTCTATGTCCTTCCCCCATTGTCTCCTAGGTCTTCCTCTGCTTTTGCTGCCTTCCACTTTTCCTTCCATTATTATTCTCTCTAGAGACTGATGCCGTTTCACATGGCCGAAATAACTTAGTTTCTGCTTCTTTACAAAGTTCAATAAGTCCTGGGTATAACACCAAGCTCATCTGCGATGGATTCGTTAGTTCTGCGTTCAGTCCATGAAACTCGTAATATCTTTCTATTACACTTGTTTTCAAATGCATTTATACGTTTAGTAATGTTCTTATTAAGAGTCCAGGTTTCGCATCCATATGTAGCCGATGGAAATATGCAGACTCGGATAATTCGTAGTTTCACATCTTTGTTCGTTGCTTTCCACAGCTTCTTCATCTCCGTCAACTTTTTACTCGCGATTGACAACCTCCGCTTGATCTCTTTCGTCCCATCTCCATCCGCTTCTATCAGTGACCCCAGATATTCAAAACTTTCCACTGGTTCTAGTTCCTCACCATCTACTGTGACTTCTGATGGTTCTCGACATCCCTTCACATCCATAATCTTGGTCTTCTTTACGTTTAGTTTTAATCCTTTCATCTCGCTGTGCTCTTTAACAGTAGTTATCAGTTTATCCATTCCCTCTTTTGCATCGGATATTAACGCTGTGTCATCGGCATATCTCAATTCATATATCTCCTGTCCATTCACTTTCAGTCCATTAAAAAACTTGCTTCTCGTGTCAGTCTCGGCTTCTCTCATGATATTCTCTGTGTATAGACTGAATAGGTGGGGACACAATGCACCCCTGTCTCACTCCCTTGCCGACTGGGAACCAATCTGTGGTACCACACTCTAATCTCACTGCAGACTGCTCTCCAACATATAAATTTTGGATAAGTGATGTAATGTTCTGGTCAAATCCCATGCGTATCAAGGTTTTTCAGTGTTGTTGATGACTAACATTATGAAAAGCTTTTGAATAATCTATGAAACAGATCCTAAGGTCATCGTTGAATTCTCTGCATTTCTGAATTAACATCTTCAGGTTGAAAATGTGAACTTTTGTTCCTCTTCCAGTCCGGAAACCAGCTTGTGTTCTCTTGACTTCACATTCTAATTTTGTTGTGATTCTCTTCATTATGATTTCTAGCAAAATTTTGCTCGCATGGCTGATGAGGGATATAGTCTTGTGGTTTGAGCATTCTTGGATGTCACTTTTTTTCGGTATTGGTAAAAAGATGGCTCGTTTCCAGTCTATGGGCCATGTTCCACTTTTTCATATTTCCTTGCATAATGTGTGATAGATATCCACACCTGCTTCTCCACTTGCTCTTAAAGCTCTGCAGTGATGTTATCAGTGCTAGGTGATTTTCCGTCTTTTAAACTTTTTATTGCCCACACCACCTCTGAACGCAAAGGCTCAAGTTCATCTTCTGGTTCTGACCTCTCTCTGCCTTCATCCATGTCTACCTCTTCTGTTTCTTCTTTCTTAAACATGCTTTCACAATATTGCTTCCATCTTTCAAGTATGTCATCGCTTTCTGTCAGAGTCATTCCCGTTTCATCTTTAATAACGCCAAGTCTAGGTTTGAACGACTGTGTCATAGACTTCATTTCCTCGAACATACTGCGACTATCGTTCCTTCTCATATATAGTTCTATCTTTTCGCATTTCTTCTCTAGATATTTCTTCTTGTCTTCTTTACACATTCGTTTAATCGTCTTGCACTTCTCTCTGTATATCTCATCATAATTCTCACTCATGTCTTTGTTCTTCTTTAACTCTTTCATTTCGTCAATCATCTGCAATGTGTCTTTGCTTATCCATGGTTGTTTTGTCTCCTCTTTTTAGTGAAGTGTTTGTCAGCTGATTCCATAATGATGTTCCTAATTTCTACTGCCAACTCTTCTGGTTCCTTCTCGTCAGCCAGTGTCTGTAATACTCCGAAACAGTTCATAACCTCCACTCTTTATCCTTCTTTGATATCACTGACGTCATACCTCACTATCTCTTTCCCTCTCTTCATCTTTCTTAATTTTATCGCAATCTTGGCGCTTAGCAATTCATGGTCAGAGCCACAATCGGCTCCCGGTAATGTCTTTGCATTAAACACAGACGTCCTCCATCGTTTTGGTATCAGTATAAAGTAAATTTGATTTCTGTTCCGACCATCTGGTGTTGTCCTAGTGTACAGTCTTCTTTGGTGTTGTTTGAAGAAAGTATTGGTGATCATCAGTTCATTCTCTATGATAAACTCAACAAGTCTATCTCCTCTCCAATTTCTCTCGCCTAGTCCATATTTCCCGATATTTCCATTTTCTTCTTCGTTTTGACAACTGCCAACTTTTGCATTGAAATCGCCCATCAGTCCTACCATGTCTCTCCTGTTTACCTCGTCAACTGTTCGTTGCAGTGTATCATAACACGTTTCTATTACATCGTCTTCTGCAGTGCTCGTTGGTGCATAAATTTGAATACATGTTATATTCGTGGGTTTTGCTCGTATTCGTATGGTAATAATTCTGTCATTGACCGGATTGGATCCTAATAGTGTATTTTCAGTTTTCTTTGACAGATAGAACGCAATACCACTCATCCCTGACTTAGTTGCTCCTGAGTATATCAACTTTCTTCCTGAATCCGGGCTAAAGTGTCCTTGTCCGGCCAACCTGTGTTCCGCAATCCGTAATATATCTACCACATATCTTTCTGCTTCCGATGTTACCATTTGTAGTGTTCAATGACTCGTTTTTCTGATGTTCCATGTTGCCACACGGATTTTCCCTTTTAGTTTTTTGTTGCTGGTTTTACCTCCTGCACAGTCGGGCATACTACCGTCATCAGCTCTGGCGTTACTTCCAACATCTCCAAGCTCTTCCCCAGTATGTGTCGTCCTATCCAGCCTGGGGGCTCACCACTAGGACCTCTCTCACTGTTTGCATTCTCCATCTCCGAGTAGCATAAAATATACCTTCCCTCGATTACACTAAAATAACAATGCTTCGTTGATCTTAAACAAGACTTCAAAAAAATAAACTAATATTATAAACATTTATAATATAAGTGCATTAGTACTTGACCAACATAAACCAGATACTGTCAATAGAGACCATGAACGCGTTGCTGACGCTTTTTGGTTTCTTTATCACCGCGACCATATGTGTCTTCGGCCGTCTCTGCAGCTGGGCCAAATGTATAGCACTATGCTTTGTTTGACTACACATACTTACAAACACACAGACACACAGACACACACACACACACACACACACACACACACACACACACACACACACACACACACACACACACACACACACACACACACACACACACACACACACACACGCACACATAATTACATAAGCAAAGGTTCTCCAAATTCATTCATAAAGCTATGAACCACAATTCACCGATTATTAGCAGTGTTGCTAAGTAGTCCATTTCAAATCCATGGTCAAATTGTAGCTAAAACTACCGGTATATCTTAAGTGAATGTGATGCAATGTACGAAGTGTCTACGTATGATATTGGCCGAGTGTGGCAGGCTGGTTTGTCCAACGTAACAATATCGAACGTGAACGTATTATCGGAAATGTAAGACATCAGGAATGGTCTTAAAACATGTAATATTATAGGCTACGATGATGTCGACCGTATCATTACGGAAATCTGTGTATTAAAAAAACTGTACAATTGCCATTTTAATGTGCGACAATAAAGATTTTATTTTTTATACGCACGCGCATACAAAAGCACGAATATATGAACACACGCACATACATACTTTCACTCATACGTACGTACATTTTCGTATGTATGCACGTTAGCAATCGCACACACAGAAGCTCAAATACACATATATACAAACCACCGCACACATTCGCACGCACGCACGCACGAACGCACGCATGCACGGACGTACGTACGAACACATATATACATATATACATACATGCATACATACATACATACATACATACATACTTACATACATACATACATACATACATACATTCATACATACATACATACATACATACATACATACATACATACATACATACATACATACATACATACATACATACATACATACATACATACATACATACATACATACAATCATAGATACGTACAACGCATGCACACTTGCATAGGTATGTCTATCCATATCCTCACGTACACACTGGCACGCTAGACGCACGAACGCTCGGACGAACGCACACACACACACTCACACACACACACACACACACACACACACACACACACACACACACACACAAACATACGCATGCACGCGCACATACTGGCACACGAACGAAGCACGACGCTCATTTATGAAATATTACATTTGTGGTCGGTGGGTACCATACTATTATTATACCAAGCCATTATTGCTTTACGTTGATAATAAGGCCGGGGTTAACATACCGTATCGTGATATAGAGTACTCTGGAGTTATCGTCCTGCAAACAATTCTTAGTTTTTTTTCTGCAAAGAAACGGTTTGCTGTGACTTCGACAAGTATGTGCAATATCTGAAACCGGGTTTAGTTAAATGCTGCAGTGTTATTTAGAAGAATTGTACCACATGTGTAATCAACGTGTTCGCTCTAGAGGTTTCTGTTCCTACACTTTAATGAACTCGGAACTGTGAATGGTTATCATAAACGGCTTCTCTGACAGTGATCTGTGATGCGTTGTAAGATACGTTCACCGTTAGTTAGTACCTCAGCTATTTATAGGCATCTTCGATTTAAATATAGTTAGTGGTCCGTTGCAGGAATTTTAGTGTAACGCACTGCATAGTAATACGCAATATCATCCCAACTTTTATAGTAGAAGCTAAAATTCTCTAGGCATGGTTTCGACCAGTAAGTTTAATGAGGACACAATGTATTCCAACCCGTAGTGACCGGCCATGGCAATAACTGGTCGTAATCACGGCGGATCTGTCTGTAGACTGTAGAGAGGAATACCGTAGACACTTTCCGAGACAAATGTGGCAGTCCAGGAAGAAATACATCGATTCGGTGGAAACGTTGTAGTGTGTGTGTGTGTGTGTGTGTGTGTACGCGCACGCGCGCGCATGTGTGTGTGTGTGTGGTTGCATGCGTACGCATGTGTGTGTGTGTGTGTGTGTGTGTGTGTGTGTGTGAGTGCATGCGTTCGTGTGTGTGTGTGTTTGAGAGGGTGCATGCACTCGTGTGCGTAGGTGCGTGCGTGCGTGCGTGCGTGCGTGTGTAACTGTCTGGTTGCTTCAGTACGCGTGCGAGTATATTTATATGTCCTTGTGCATATCCGCTTGCTACTTTTAAACATGTCGCAAAAGTGGGCACATAAAATAGTATATTGATTTTTATTTGGTTTATGATATTCACAATGTTATTGCACACCTGGTCAGGTTTTTGAATCTAACACCAAACTAAACATCTAAATCTAAACTCTCCATTTAAACTAGCATTTTTTCAAATTTTTATCAGTAGCCTGTGTAATTAAATACATTGATACTTTCTAGACAACTTTTTTCAATGTAAATGTTAATTTATGCAATGATTACTTCACGTCTTCCTTCAAAGTAAAACATAATTTTAAACTGTGATTTAAAATAAATTAGCCTTGTTTATCAATTCAAATAATTTGTAAAACGCACATAATTGCATATAATTGCTTATCTCACGTCCTGTGTTTATTATTAAAAAAAGTAAACACCCGAACATCCGGACGAACGGTGCATTCGAGTTCGTTAACATAATGTGTGTATCAATGAAATGCGAAGTTGTCACGTTTTTTTCTGTAGAAAAATGAAAGCTGCGATGTTATGCACATTAATATTAGAACGCAAATATAATTATATAGTTATTGTATAACACTATCACGGTAAGCGATGCTATGTTTGAGTGATGTGTTGTCATTTCAGGGTATATAATAATCTAGCAACAACCGTCTGGTGAATAGTATATTACGAGAGAATTCTTCACTGAGATTATACTCTGGCTTCTAGTTATATAAAAATAATTTAGACGTCACTTGCTTCGAAAGACATGCGTACCTGACATTAAACATGTTAGCATACGGTTATTGTCACATAGAATACATTATTTAGTTAACATTATCACCCAAATAATCCTATTTTAAGAAGGAAAACTACCAAAACCAACAGTGCAAGATCCGAAAGATTAATATTTTGTCTTGCGTTGTTTCTTTCGTTTTCTGTCAACACGAAACTAACTATACAACATTAACCGAATGTGTTAGGTTGTGTACATGGGTTTAGTATGGAATTCTACAATTCTGCCGAATGTAAATTTTTTGTATTAACTTCCCACGCCATCGAAAACAACGAGCCTACGCATAACACGCACCCACGCCTTACAATACACCAGCGTACAATGGGCAGTGGATCTGGATATAGTTAACGCATTAATTAAGTGCTTTGTCAACGTAGAGCTGATCCGTAGCAGAAATTATGTAATTCGTCTGCTGCAGCTTCGAGGTTCCGGGTTACTTAAGTAATTATTTGGAGAGTTGGGAATGTTAGTTTTATGTTTTACGTAGTTGGTTATTTTAATCAAAGTAAATGCAGAGATAGAACTATATAAGGCCTACGGGAGAACGGCTACACATCAAGTTCTCAAAAAGTCAAGTTGCAACCAATAAGCTTATCTGAACATGAAAATCGTCCAAGGTAAGATTTTTAATTTGTATAAATAAAAGTATCGGTAAGCCAGTAGTAGTCGGACATATGTTGAATTAGTTCCCGTCGTTGTGTAATGTCACAATTCCCATGTTGGTTTCGTTTGTAGTGTCGCCGTGTCTACACGCTGCTGCCACGCCCGGATAAACACGGGGATCCTCTTGGAGTGTGTCATACCTCAGCTGACTACGTATTGCCAATGCTTTCTCTGCCGCCATTGACCGTCATCAAGAGCAACAAACCAGTAACCAAGGTCGGTGTTTGCATGAGGTTTTATTTTATTTATTACTCAAAACGACCAACTTAGGCATATTGACGAGGACTACATGAATGTATGCATCAGGCATGGGGTAGATTCAGTTGTTAATTTTTAGTAGGTTGGTTATGTTAATTCATTTATTTAATTAATTAACTTCATTGGAAGAGGTTAATTTAAATTAATTAACATAATCACAATTAACTTTCAATTAACTTTTTAATTTGATATTAATTACTATTAGTTTACACAGTCCGGTGTGATTGCCATTGACTTATTGTCTGAAGTAAGAAGTACGCATAATATTTTATCGAATTTATATGGGTTTAGATCGGCACGATTATAATAACGGTGTTCTCAGTAGAGATTCCGACGTTCCCCTGTTGTGCTATCTATAATAACATATTTACAGTTCAGTTGCTTAGGCTGCACGGCCGTCGCAAATCTACCATTCAAAGTGGCCAAAGGATTAAGGTGTGCATGAACAATGATACCATTATAGAAGACGGCAAAGTAAAGAAATCATGTTGTCATGCTTGATCGCAGCGTCTGGTTGCTTTGGCTGACATGAGCTATGACCTTTGTTGTGGTGTCTTATTCTAAGACATATATTATTCCTGCATGTATTCCAGTTGGATACACGTGAAACTTGTATTAATATAAGTACTGGTATCCTATTTGCCACTAAGACCGCAAATCTTGAAGCCAAAATAGTTTGTATTATCTTAGGATAGCAAGTTTCGATGATATTACAATATTTTATCCGAAATACATATATATATATATATATATATATATAAATATATATATATATCAGTGTGTGTCTGCGTGTGTTTCAGACGACTCTGACGTCAGTGTTGCTGGCCGTCCGACGCCTCAACCACACGTTGACCCGTCTAGCGGCGGTCGGCACCGAGGCACTGCTTCGACTTCGCGGGCGCGGCGGCGAGGCGGCGTGTGCGTCACTCACCAAATCCAGCAATGCGTGTCAGATCACATGCAGCGCGAGCAAGACACCGGAAAAACAGCTTTATTGCGACCTGCGCGCGAAAGTTCTCCCGCGTCTGCGCAATCTCGTTCAATTGCTCCAAACGAAGGTTAGTTGGTTAATGAATTGTGAAGCAGGTGCGTTGTGAATCTTTTCATTGTTAGCTTTCACATAGGTTTGTTCAAGAATTTTCACGTTTAATAATTGTTTGTCTAATGTTTAAGATTACTGGCACAATTTTACTTTTTTAATGTTTGGGGCTTGATGAATAATTGTTCGAAGCGTTGCCAATCAACACGAACATATGATCCCACTGTGATATCAGTTATCAACGATATAAGATACCTCAAAAGTTACATTAGCACCTAGTTAATGTAACATTATATTAACGTGTTTGCAATATTTAAACAGCACAACAATACAGTAATATTAACAGCAAAATTATCAATATGTGCTGTAAAATGTGGAATTCGAGTTCTTTTACTGATTATATTTCTCTTCAAAAAAATACTTCCCTACTTAGCCAGATAACTAATATTGTAGACGCGTTATAGCTATAACATCAACGCCAACAATGCTGGCAGATTACATACTATATTAGACATTCTATCTGTTCATGTTGATGAGATAATCAACATTAACATGTAAATTAGCTCGTGTTGTTCTCGTGGGACACACTTTTTAACATTGTTGATCATAAATAAAAAACCAATCAATTAACATTCACTTGATACGTAAAACCTGAAATATTACATTCTGGTAACAATCATGTTATAACAATTATTACAATTTCAGACTCCAGATGCCATAGATCCGAATCCTCTCGTCACCGGCCGTGACGTTGTCCCGACCAGTCCCCAGAGTGCACTGCGACTCTACGCCGTGGCGGTGCTTGTGTATGCCCAACGACAAATGGCGCTGATCACGAAAGTGTTCTAATCTAACCTCATATTTTGCAAATATGGACGCAAACAGTGGCGACATGTAGCGGACCAGCCAAACAGCATTGCTACACCTGGCGCCACATAGTGATTGTTAAGAGTAAGCTTGTTCTGTTTGTGTAATTCGGGCAAAGGTCGTTTTAGAGTCTTACTAATTGCATCCTCACACCTGGAAGGTCCTTCCGAATAGATATTGTTTGTTCTTAACAGTATCTTTGGTGTTGCGTTATTTTATTTAGTACAACATGTTTTATGAGTATTGTAACATAATGTTGCGTCGTATTGTAACTTGTAACATTATGAAATTTGTGTGATTTGGGGCTTTTATGGTGAATGTATGTACAATCCAACTGAAAAGTTGCAAATAATAATAAATTTATTCTATTCTATTCTATTCTACCTACATTATCGCATGCATGCACGTTCGCAAACGTACATACAGAAGCTCAAATAAACCTATTTACAAACCACCGGACACATACGCACGCACACACGCATGCACGCACGTACGTACGCGTGTACGCGCTTACGAAAAAACAAAGACGTACATACATACTTACATAGATACATACATACACGCATACATGCATGCATGCATATATACATACATGAATACATGCATACAAAAATACATACATACATACATACATACATACATACATACATACATACATACATACACACACACACACACAAACACAAACACACACACACACACACACACACACACACACACACACACACACACACACACACACACACACACACACAACACACACACACACACACACACACACACACACATACATACATACATACATACATACATACATACATACATATATACACGTACGCACGCGTGTACGCGCGTACGAAAACACAAAGACGTACATACATACTTACATAAATAAAAATACATGCATACATGCATGCATGCATATATACATACATGAATACATACATACAAAAATATATACATACATACATACGTACCTACGTAGGTACGTACATACATACATACATACGTACATACATACATACATACATACGTACATACGTACATACGTACATACGTACATACGTACATACATACATACGTACATACATACATACATACATACATACATACATACATACATACATACATACATACATACATACACACACACATACATACAATCATAGATTCGTAGATACATAACTGGAACTGGAACATCTTTATTCGACATATAGTAAATTAGCAAATACAAAACACATAACAACAATGTCAAAAGAAGATATTTCTGTCGGGAGACTCTCACTAAGGCATTATAAATATGCCTCTGACGTGAGAGTCACCCACTCACTTGAAATTGTAACAAAAACATTTCTACAACTCCCAACGTGGTATACAGAACATATTTAAGTTAACGATATGCAAATGCTTAAAGATCGAAAGACAGTACGAGATGTATGTTGGTAGGCTAAGTGCATATGTAACAGTTTTTTTCCGTGCAAGTATCTTTGTAAAGTGCTAATAAGTATTGTTTGGTGTATGTAGAAAAACCATAGAGGCTGTGTGTGTATATTCTATACAAAATGCAGGGTGGCATTTTACATACATACATACGTACATACGTACATGCGTAGAACGCATGAACGCATGCATATATACGTCTATGGATACGCACGAATAAACACACGCACGCACGCACACATACACTCACTCGCGGGCATTTAGTCGCACACAACAAAAGCACGACGTTCACTTATTAAATATGACATTTGTCATATAGTACAGCACATTGTGATATATAGTACAGTACTACTAACAATTCTGTATTTTTTTGCAAAGAAACGGTTTGCTGTGATTTCGACAAGTACGTGCAGTATCTGAAACCGGATTTAGCGAAATATTGCACTGGTATTTAGAAAAATTGTGTCACACATGCAGTCAACATGTTCGCTCTAGAAATTTATGTTGTGATAAGTTAAGGAACTCGGAATTGTTAATTATTATCATAAACGGCTTCTCTGACAATGATCTGTGACGCCTCGTAATAGTATCGATTTAAATATAGTTAGTTGTCCGCTGAAGGAATTTTAGTGTAATGCGCTGTTTAATAATACGTAATATCATCCCAACTTGTATAGTAGATGCTGCTATTTTACAGGCATGGTTTTGATCAGTAACTGTAATAAAACCTCTTTACTGTGAGAACACAATGAACTCCAACCCTTAGTGACCGGCGATGGCAATAATTGGCCGTAATCACGGGCGGATCAGTCTGCATACTTCCTTTTGTTAGAGAGAACAATACGACAGAAACTTTTCGAGACAAACGTGGAAGTCCCAGAAGAAATGCATCGATTCGAGGACAACTTGTGTGTATTTGTTTGTTTGTGTGTGTGTGTGTGTGTGCGCGCGCGTGCGAATGTGTGTTCGAGAGAGTGTTTGCGTGCGTGCGTGCGTGTGTAACTGTTTAGTTGCTTCAGTCCGTGTGCGAGTATATGTCCTTGTGCATATGCATGTGCTTCTTTTAAACATGTGGCAAAAGTAGGAACATAAAATAGTACATTTATTTTTTACTAGGTTTATGATATTCACAATGTTATTGCACACGTGGTCAGGTTTTTAAATCTAAAACCAAACTAAACATCTAAATATCGACTCTCCATTTAAACTAGCATTATTTTCAATTTTGTATCAGGAGCCTGTATAATTAAATACATTTATACTCTTTAGACAACTTTTTCTGATGTAAGTGTTAATTTATGCAAAGTCTTCCTTTAAAATAAAACATAATTTTAAACTGTGAATTTTTATAAAATCTATCTTGTTTTTTATAAATTCAAATAATTTGTAAAGCGGAAATAATTGCACAAAATTGCTTATCTCAGTTCCTGTGTTTATTAAAAAAAAAGTAAACACTCGAACATCCGGATTAACGGTGCATTCGAGGTCGTTATCAAAATGTGTGTATCAATGAAATGTGAAGTCGTCACGTTTTTATCTGCAAACAAATGAAAGCTGCAATGTTATGCACATTAATATTAGAACGCAAATATAATTATATATTTATTGTTGTATAACACTATCACGGTAAACGAGACTATGTTTGAGTGATATGTTCTCATTTCAGACTACATAATAATCTAGCAACAACCGTCTGGTGAATAGTACATTACGAGAGAATTCTTCACTGAGTTTGTACTCTGGCTTCTAATTGTATCAACATAATTTAGATGTCACTTGCTTCCAAAGAGTACAAGATCCGACAGATTCATTATTTCTTGCCGTTTAAAGCCGTAATTTCTCAGGCACTCGTGTGTTTAGGGGCATCTATTGACACTGCTGCATTGAATGCAGCTCTTCGATGCCGTCGTGTTTCTTTCGTTTTCTATCAACACGAAACTAACTATAAAAAATTAACCGAATGGGTTGGGTCGTGTACATGGGTTTAGTAAGGAATTCTACAATTCTGCCGATTATACAATGTTGTTATTAATTCCCCACACCAACGAAAGCAACGTGCCTATGGGTAAAGCGAAACCCACGCCTTACAATGCATCAACGCACAATGGGCAGTGGATCTGGATACAGTTAACGCATTAATTAAAGCTTTGTCAACTGAGCGTTGATCCGTAACACAAATAGTGTAGTTCTTCTGCTCCAGTTTCGAGTTTCCGGGTGACTTAACTAATGATGTAAAGAGTTGGGGATTTTAGTTTTATGTTTTATGTAGTTGCCAATTTCAATATAAATACAGAGAAAGAACTATATAAGGCCTGCGTGAGAACAGCTAGACATCAAGTTCTCAAAAAGTCAAGGTGTAACCAACACGCTGATCTGAACATGAAAATCGTCCAAGGTAGGATTTTTTATTTTTATTAATAAAACACGTGATTATTATAACATCGATGTTGTCAATGTGTTCATATGGAATATATGTATACCTCTTCGTATGCTGGAGTTGCTGAAGATAACTAATTTGTTATATAACCCAATATCCACTATTAGGCCTACTAATTTGTTTTTGGAAATATTGCTAATGCAAATCTAAAATATATGTTTTTAAAATATATAAATCTATAGCACTATCAACATCGGGAACGGCATTACATGTGTGCAGGCAATAAGCACATCACACGCCCAGTCACCTTATCCACCTAGCATAAACAATGATCATATAACTTTCTCTTGCAGTGTTCACAATCTTGTGTCTTATTGTGGCATCATGCACCCTACCCAGGGGTCGCCACTCGTCTTCGATAAGTACATTACTACGCATGCGCAGGTCGATGATCGACCTGTTCGCCATGTCAAGCGACATACAGCATCGAATGGATGAAACCATTGGCGCATACGTAAGTAGTCTTTTCTGATTGTACAAACAAGTTCTCTTCGTAAAATAGGCGATTGAAACATTGTCGAAGTGTAGCTGTAAATGTGTGTGTGTGCATGTGTGTGTGTGTGTGTGTGTGTGTGTGTGTGTGTGTGTGTGTGTGTGTGTGTGTGTGTGTGTGTGTGCGTGCGCGTGCGTGCGGTTGGTTATTTCCCTAAATGTTTTCTGTACGTTATTATGCAAGAGTGAATCGACACATTCATATTTGACACATTCTCATGTTGTTAGAAGTGGAAAGACATACATCAGAATAGCCGTGGTCTTTTGATATGGCATATCATAACGTCACTTCGCTGCGGTGGACCAGTGATGGAACAACTAGTTGCCGAATATACGTTGAATTAGTTCCCGTCGATTTGCGATGTCATAATTCCCATGTTGGTTTCGTCTGAAGTGCCGCCGTGTCTACACGCTGCTGTCACACCCGAATAAACATGAGGGTCCTCTTGGAGTGTGTGACACCTCAGCTGATTTCGTATTGCCAATGCTTTCTCTGCCGCCATTGACCGTCTTCAACAGAAACAAACCAGTCAGCAAGGTCAGTGTTTTACGGGGTCCTATTTACGTACGAGTTGTGATTAATGATCGCCAACATGGGCATATCAATGAGGAGGGCATGACTTTAAGCATAATGATCTAGTGAAGCAATACGTGCTTTGAATGGCGCGGTTGTTATAACCACGGTGTTAGCAATAGACAGTCGGACGCTCTCCTCGGAATATGTAGTAGGATATTTATAATACAATAGCATAGATTGTATTATAAATATAAATAATTTTTTAATACAGTCGCATAGGTTGCACGGCCGTGAAAAACTACCATTCAACGTTGCTAATGAATGAAATGGTCTCCATGAATAGAGGTACAATAAAAGAAGAGTTCCAGATAAAGCAAGCGTCTTGTCATGGTCGCTCGCGGTGATTGACTTGGGTAATACGAATTATAAGCTGTAGTTACCGTCGTGTACAAACTATACTTTTTAATGTGCGAAAATAAATATTTTATTACTTATTATACAGCACATGAAATATAACAATGTGCATGTATCCCAGTCACAGTTAAATCTGGTGATTATGATAACATGCTAGTCATGAATGAATCAGTGTTGTAAGAGTAATTGTGGAAATACCTGATTTGAGAAACGACAGTAAATGTTGAACACATTTCATACATAAGCCTATAAACAATGTCGCATTTGCTTTATTGTACACGTGTTCCTATACATGTATACCATTGCTGTGCCTACTATTTCTTATCGATGATCGTTTCTCTTTTTAAGGTAGGAAGTGCGCTCTTGCTTGATGGTCAGTACGCGAACACAATTTATTCGTAAAACGTGTTGGTAACTTATTCTATGTATAACCGCAAATAATAAATCGAAAATGTGGCTGTATTATCCAACGATAGCGGGTTTCCATGATATTACAATATTTTTTCCAAAATACATGTGTCTGTCTGCGTGTGCTTCAGACAACCATGGCGTCAGTATTGCTGGCCGCCCGACGCTTGAACCACATGTTGACACGTCTAATGGCGGTCGGCACCGAGTCACTGCTGCGACCTAGCAGGCGAGGCGGCACAGCGGCGTGTGTCTCACTCACCGACTCCGACAATCCTTGTCAGATCATCTGCAGCGCGAGCAAGACACCGGAACGACAGCTCAACTGCGACCTGCGCGCGCAAGTTCTCCCGCGCCTGCGCAATCTCGTCCAATTGCTCCACACAATGGTTAGTTGGTCAATGTATTGTGAAGCAGGTTTCTTGTGAATATGTTTGGTTAGCTTCCACATAGGTTTTTTCATGTTCCAGAGAGTTCACATTTAATAACTGTCTGTTTAATATTTAAGGAAACTGTCACAATTTTACTTTTTTGAAGTTTAGAGCTTGATGAATAATTGTTCGAAGCATTGCCAATAAACACAAACAACTGATCATACGTACCAAGCAGCACAGCAATACATTACTATTGACTGCAACGTTAACAATATGTGCTGTAAAATGTACAATTCCTGTTCTTTTACTGAGTGAATTTCTCTTGAAATTCAATACTTGACTAAATGGCTAAATAGATAACCAAAATTTTACAGGCGTTACAGCTATAACATTAACACTAACAATGTTGGCAGATCACATATTATATTCGATATTTTATCGGCTCATGTTTAGCAATAAATCACTATTCACTTGATACATAAAACCGAAAATATTACATTCTGGTAACAATTATGTTATACTAATTATTACAATTTCAGACTCCAGATAACAAAGATCCGAATCCTGACGTCACCGGTAGTGACATTGACCCGACAAGTCCACAGAATGCACTGCGACTCTACGCCGTGGCGGTGCTTGTGTATGCCAAACGACAAATAGCGCTGATCACGAGTGTTCTAATCTAATATCATAGTTTGCAATTATGGACGCAAAGAGTAGGTGCACCTGGCGCCACGTAGTGGTTGTTAATAGTAATAATGTTCAGTTTTTTTGTAATTCGGGTAAACATCGCGTTAAAGAGTCATACTAGTTGCGTCCTCCAACATGGTTGGTCCTTCCGAATAGACAACGTTTATTCACTGACAGGTAGCAACGTATTGGAGTCGTAGTGATTTTTTTCAGTCATTCCAAACACATTCTATGCTCGATCGATACGTCTTTATTTCGTTGACTTTAACACAATGCTGTGATCCCAATTTATGTACAAACCATTTTTTTAAATGTGAATTATGTCATTCTCTATCCGTTTTCAGCATTTCTGACTTTTTATATGTATACATATATTATTGTTATGTTTTTTTCATCATATGTCAGAACTGAATTTTAGTTACATGTTCAATGGCATTTACAAAGTCTGTCTTTAAGCAATTGTTACTTATTAATGGTATTACACACGTACATATTTATAAGCGTTTACCGTATAAGTTATAATTATATCATGTTGATATGGCTATATCAGATATTGTTTGCCATGTATTTATAATTTTATACATTTATTTTATTATGCCTACGTACCCATTATTGTTTGCTATAACGTTATGACATGTATACGCTACATTACGACCCGGTGACCTATCATTTACTTATGTCATGTAGACATACAGTTTTATAGTTACACGTTTTTTTTGTAAATATGATGCAGACTCATCAGTTACAGCATGCCATGTATGCTTAGTATTCACTATACAATCATATGCCGATGTGTCACTTATACTGCTGCATGCCATGCGTACCTACATTGTATTGTATAACCATGATTTATGATGTATTAATTACTCTACACTGTTATTTGGTATTTCATTAGCGCATCTACATTATGCTAGGATCTAAAAATATAAGATATGGACGTAGTGAAGCTAACGTATACATCATTATACATTTGATTTACGATATGTTTGAATTGTGATGTATAGTATATTGTGTGTTTCAAATAAAGTTAAAAGGAAGTCATATGCATTGTGTATTATGACGGACTAAGTGGTTCTCACAAAACGTTGTTTTCGTAAAAGTTTTGCCTTCGTTGTTGTTGTATCAACGCCACTGTCTCCAACACACTAAGATGACGACGTTATACTCGTTCTCGATATCATGACTTTTCCCCTCAACTTACTTGATTTGTGGCCAGCCACAGCGAACCAATTATTCCGTCGCACAGGCATATTTTGCACACGAGCCAAACGTAAATGTCTACGTCATCTCCAATCAATGTTGTGATTTTGGCAGAAATACATACCCTATAACCTAATATTTCAATGTCCAGTTTATTTTCTGTTGTCAAATAATCGAATCTAATAAAACACATGCATTTACGATCCCATATATTAAAAAAACAATAGACAATATAAGTCAAAGTAACCCCATGATTTCGCATCTTATGTACACCATTCGCCGCATTCCTACCCATCAGTGACAATTCCACCAATAGAAACAACGCCTTGCAGGCTTGATCTCCTTCACGTCCTACATTATCTTCAAGCCCTCTTTCTGGTGTCCAACCACACCGTTTATGTCTGATGGTGTCCTTCAGCCTTTGCCTCCCGAACACCTCCTTCGACTCTGGCGGCGCTCTTTGTAATCCCTGTTTGATCCCCGCCACTGTGGCAGGATCAGCAGATGTATCAAAAACTTCGCGCAAAACATTTACTGATCTAGGAGCCCGCAATTTGGTCGAATCCTGGTCATAGGCATTGCGAAATTGTGGAACAGTTTGTTATTAGAAATGAAAGCGACAAATGTTCATTATGTTTACTTATGTTCACAGTTTCATTTACGCATGCATCTATATATCAATCCTCCGGACACTATAATGTGATAATAACAAATCATTTATGTACGGATTCCTCCTGGGGTCTCAGATGAAACCATGAAAACGCATCTAAGATAGCATAACAACCATACCTTCCCCCGATTACACTAAAATACCAATGCATTATTAATCTTAAACAATATTTCACAGAAATTAACCGTGTGAACGCTTCTTTGTCTACAATACATAACAATAACGAAAATAGTGATATAAACGCATTACTACTTGACCAAATATAAAACCGATAGTGTTATTGTGCGCGGCACTTACTTGGGCAGGCACAATGGAGTAGCCCGCAGCGGAGGCCGAAGGCCGACGGGAGCGTCTCCTCGATGAGGGGCTGTGCTTCACGGCGGCGGCGGCAATACGGACTCCTGGCTATTGTGTAGCACGGGTATTTATGGGGTGTGTGTGTGGGTGGGTGTATTGTTAGAGTGTAATGCGGATGTGCGTACTTATTTTGTGTGTGCGAACTATTTACGGTGTAGCTCCGCACTACATTCCCCCCAATCATAAAAAGAACGGGATATATTACGATGAATATGTATGCGGTATTGTATGCAGATAGCCGTGAACTATGTATGGATAATTACAACATAAAATATATACACTAAATGTAACCGGTTAACCAAAACCAGAACGCCGACTAGAATCTCAGGCAAAGGCTTCACTCAAGTCTCAATATTTGATATTTAGGTTATTACCTTTTTACATTTAATTAAACCATTTACGTAAACCCGAACACCGACGTAATATTGAACTATTTAGGGTATTTCATTATAAATACATTAAATTAAACCCATCCACCATTATTTTAACACTTGTATAATAAAGCAAAACGAACTGATTGAAAATGAAACTTCGCTCCCAATCATTATAAGAATCTATACACAAATTATATGTAGACCCCGGACACCGACAGGTGTCTCAGGCATCATGTACTACGTGAGTACGTCCCGGGCACCGACAAGTGCCTCAGGCATCATACACTACGTGAGTACGTCCCATATGCTAGGTGAGTATATGTACACGAAAATATGTATGTTCTAAAACCCGGACACCGACAAGCGTCCTAGGCTACTAGATTGTGTTTGTGCGTGTGTGTATGCGTGTCAGAATATCCTACGGCTAGATGAACAGGAATTACTCAGTCATCATATTCCACGAATGCCTGCATGGGCAGCCTTCGGTGGAACAAGACTGACGGATCATCCTGACCCTTGAACTGTGTACATTCTCCATTTTGTCGTAACCAACAAAGCAGACAGCAACGCTATTGCTACTTGCAACAGTCGTGGTCACCATCACTGCCGTGCACCATTTCTCGTCATAAGGGAACTGTGTTTCGCAAGGCATGCTAATCAGCGCTCCGCAATTGTCATCGTTAGCGATTTTGTTCGTCAGTAGGGGAAGTTCCATCATTGAAATTCTTGTTTGTAGGCACCGGAAGGTGTGTGGCGATACGGGTGAGGACACATGGACTTCGTGCGTCTCACTTGGTTTTAATGGTGTACCCTAGTACCTGACAACATCCGACTCTTTGTTATAGAGACTACAATCGACGGTCGTTCTCTCACACCTGTTGATGGCACCTCTCAACCGAGTAGTACACATTTTTTGCTGAGGCACTGACCCGCCAATGACGTCAGTCATCTTTGCGGCATTTGAGGCATATTTGGTGACGTCAGTCATCTCCGCGTCAACTCCGTCGAATCGACATGCCAACGCTTCGATTGGCAATGTGGCGGACTCCGTGCGTAGCTACTGCACAGAGAAGTCGCCGTTGTCGATGTATTCCATGGACACATTACCCGTGCTTGTGTCAACCCTGGTGATACAAGTGATATGGTCACAACAACGTCTTCTCTCCCTTATAGATTTGTCATCCTGACCACTACACCAACTCTCCTCCCTGACAAACGTTTGAGATGCATAGTAATCGTGCATTTCAACAGGCAAATGGGTCAACCTGTCGTCCCGCAGAAACTCGTCCGCGTTAGCAACTTGCGCATTGTCAGTGTTGTTGTCACCGCTGTCATTGTCTTCAGTTTCTTCCGAGAATTCTGGTTTGTTTCTCAGCTCCCAGATGTTACCTGTCTCACCGAGAGGCGTGTCATTGAGCTGCTCCGACAATCGAGTCAATGCAGTCTTGTCACCCTCCAGTTGACACCAGAATTGGGCTGATGATATACACGCCTCCATCGTGCGACCAACTGAGTCCGCCCGAGACATACTCAAGTTGTCATTGTGCGGTCCGGTATCGGCTGTCTTACTGTCCCCGTCGTCCGGCGACACCTCCGCAGTTGGCGTTATTCGTTCCGGGAAGTGGGACGCGATATCAGCTGTATCATCCACAGGCGGTGCTCCAGTGTGTCCCAAGTTGTCTTGTCCTGGGTCAATGTGTGTGACTATGTTGGAGACAGGGTTTGCATGTATTCTAGCGACTGACGTCATCGTCTCTATCAAGTCGTCTGGAAAGATGACTGCAGTTACAGACCGTACGCGTTCGATCTTTTCTCTGTCTGTGTTGGGCATGCATCTGTTTTCATGACGTAACGTGAGACACTCTAGATAGCTGTCTTTCTGTGGGACTAGTTCACGTTTCACGCCGACTGGAGTGTATGTGTGAACTAGTTCAGGATCATGTAGCTCACAATTCTTGTGTTTAATAGTGCCGGAACCGACTGGTTCCTGACATTTGTCAATTTCTAACGGACTTGTTGTTTCATGGAGACCGACAGCGTGAGGTGAGACATATGTGGCGCGTAACGTTTCGTCTTCAGACGCTACATGTCCCGCTGACATTGACAGCCTTCTACATAGAACAGCATTTTGACTACTGATGCTAGTGCTAGATGGACGTTTTCCTAGCGCACAGGAGGGCCCATACATTCCACTTGTGGAATGGTCATCGCAGGATGATTTCTCGTCATAAGTGTAGACTAGAGATTGATCGTTGTAGGTATACTCATACGATGTGTATGGACGCGTACACTCGTAGTCTTCCATTGTCAAATTTGTCATCTTCATCACACGATCCGATTCCTCATTTTCCGTACGGCGTCTGAGAAGCTTTCGATTCATCTTGTTCATATCTTTTAGAGCTTTCCTAATCGACTTTGGATGTTTGTCACAAGCTGCTAAAGCTATTTCGTTCTCCCTACCACCCTTGAGGAACAGCTTTGCGGCATATTTAGTTATTGTAGTTATTAGTTATTTAGTATTTGTTTCCTGTCCCTCTATATCTCCTTTTGACGGCATGGTGAACACGATCAGCGAAGTTTTCCAAACATTCGCCGACTTCCTGCTTCATATCTTGGAGATTGCGATGCACAAGGCTTGGATCTTCTTTTGTTTCAAATTTGCTCTTCGGGCGTTTCATGAGCCTTCGATAATCGCTGCAAGTCTTGCGGGAACGGGTCCGGATGTAATCAAGTGCTTCGTCGCGCAAGCATTCCTTTAGCCTCTGTAGTTTTTGGTAACTGCTCCAGTGATAATATTTTACAGCACGCTTAAACAGGTGTAGAAATGTGTCCCATTCTATAGATGTTCCTGAAAATGTAGGTAAATTGGGTCCATTGGTTTTGTCATGTGTGTGATGCCCATCGGTTGTGTCGTGTGTGTGATGCCCATCGGTTGTGTCGTGTGTGTGATGCCCATCGGGTTTTGGTATGGTGTCGATTCCTCCCATTGGTTCGCGTTTCACACCGACTGAAAGATTTGTGCTGCTAGTAGTTTGAAGTGGGGTATCCTTCCTGCGTGCTTCTTGTCCCAACAACCGCGAGGGACCGTAGCTGTATATGCCATCCTTTGGATGCGCATCAAGGAGAGGTTTGTCATAAAAAGGATGACTCATTGATTTAGAAGGGCTCTTATACTCCATGTTCTTACTCTCATACATTTCCCATCTCATTTCACCACCTATTTCCTGTGACCTGCGTCTATTCATTGTGTGATCCCATTCTTCCATCACCCTTCTCATTGTTTCTTCCAGTTCTCTTCTCTTTACTTCCCTCACCCTCATGAATTCATACTCGTCAATACCAAACCTGACCCTGTTTGATCTCTCTCTTTCATATTCTTTGATTTTGCAATCCCTCTCATCAAGTTGCGCACGATATTGTGCTTCCATCCTTTCCAGTTTATCTTTTAACATCTCTACCTCAGAATCACATTCTAGCGAAACAGTCGCTTCCATTGGAGGCTCCTCTAGACTATTCCGTCCTGTTTCCAGTAAGTTTTTTTCCAAAAGGTGGTAGTAGTATCCGTGACTGTCACTAAGTCAGAAATTTCTATTTTGTCCTTCTTCTTGAGATTCAGAGAGCATGTTGACATCTAGATGCGTGTAAATGTAAGTGTTAATGCCAAACTGTGTATACAAAGTAATGCCTACTATTTAACGACGTTAGTGGCACTATTGATTCAAAAATTAGGTAATTCAAATCAAACTGAACAGTGCAGCTCAGATATTTTAGAAAATCAATATAATTGCACAATTACCAACACGTTTTAGTGAGAACAGTAAACAGTACCACGCGATAGATACATTACAATTACGTCGGCGATAATACCCAATTAGTAAGTTCAGGAAGTAAACCAAAAATATAGCTTGATTTATGATTAAGAATGTCATAAACACGATCAACTCTTAACAAAACTTAAGAAAGAATTCAATTATAAAGCTATCCGTGGGTCATGTAAACACCACGGCGTGATCAAAGGGTTAAACCCAGTTCGCGTCAGCGCTAGCAGTCACGTAGCAACCGACGGCGACGCGCGACGCTGGTTGTATGCTGCCAGCGACCACGCCCGTATACGGGTTGTCCCGACGTCAAATTGTAATTGTAGAACTTTCAAATAATTTTCAAATAAGCGGTTGAATATGGTTATATGATAATTAGCAGAACTTATATCACATGTAATTACTTCATATTATGCGTAGACAGAACCGGCAGATTCCTATCATACGCACTGGAGAATTGGCGCGTAAATGTTTAACCAATTAACGCTTGAAAACCGACAGGTTTCTCCTGGTTAATTGCGCGTATAATTACTTCATATTATGCGTAGACAGAACCGGCAGATTCCTATCATACGCACTAGAAAATTGGCTCGTAAATGTTTAAACAATTAACGCTTGAAAACCGACATGTTTCTCCTGGTTAATTGCGCGTATAATTACTTCATATTATGCGTAGACAGAACCGGCAGATTCCTATCATACGCACTGGAGAATTGGCGCGTAAATGTTTAACCAATTAACGCTTGAAAACCGACAGGTTTCTCCTGGTTAATTGCGCGTATAATTACTTCATATTATGCGTAGACAGAACCGGCAGATTCCTATCATACGCACTAGAAAATTGGCTCGTAAATGTTTAAACAATTAACGCTTGAAAACCGACAGGTTTCTCCTGGTTAATTGCGCGTATAATTACTTCATATTATGCGTAGACAGAACCGGCAGATTCCTATCATACGCACTAGAAAATTGGCTCGTAAATGTTTAAACAATTAACGCTTGAAAACCGACAGGTTTCTCCTGGTTAATTGCGCGTAGAATATAAATTGTTTAACATGGAACTATAACGCAGATTCGCTAGCAGAAATGTACCCTGCTCGCAGCGCCAATATTGTGCGCGGCACTTACTTGGGCAGGCACAATGGAGTAGCCCGCAGCGGAGGCCGAAGGCCGACGGGAGCGTCTCCTCGATGAGGGGCTGTGCTTCACGGCGGCGGCGGCAATACGGACTCCTGGCTATTGTGTAGCACGGGTATTTATAGGGTGTGTGTGTGTGGGAGGGTGTATTGTTAGAGTGTAATGCGGATGTGCGTACTTATTTTGTGTGTGCGAACTATTTACAGTGTAGCTCCGCACTACAGTGTCAATAGAGACAATGAATGTGTAGCTGACGCTTTTTCGTTTCTTTATCGCCGCGACCGCGAGTGTCTTTGGCCGTCTCTGCAGCTGGCCAAATGTACAGCACTATACGTACATTTAACACACGTGTTTACACACACATACACACACACATACGCACGCACACACACATACGCACACACACATACACGCACACACAGACACACACTTACACACTTACACACACAAACACACACACACACACACACACACACACACACACACACACACACACACACACACACACACACACACACACACACACACACACACACACACACACACACACACACACACACACACACACACACACACACACACACACACACACACACACACACACAAACACACCCACACACACACACACACACACACACACACACACACACACACACACACACACACACACACACACACACACATGTGTGTGTGTGTATATATTATATATATATATATATATATAGCTCAAACATACATATATACAAATCACCGCACACATACGGATGCCCGTACGCACGCACGAATGCACGTACGCTTGTACGTACGTACGAACTCTCAAACACGTACATAAATACTTACATAAATACATACATACATACATATATACATAAACATACATACATACATACACATATACATACACATACCTACATACATACATACATACATACACACATATACACATACATAGATACGTACAACGCGTGGATATATACGTGGATGCATATATATGCGTATACACAAAGCAAGACGTTCATTTATTAAATATGACAATTGTGGTCGGTGGTTGCCACGCTATTAATATACCAAGCTATTATTACGTTACGCTGATAATACGGCCGAGGTTAATATAGCGTATTGTGATTGATAGTACTCTAGAATTATCGCACCTCAAACAATTGTCGTTTTTTATCTGCAAAGAAACGGTTTGCTGTGACTTCGACGATTACGTGAAGTATCTGAAGCCGGATTTAGTTCAATGTTGCATTATTATTTAGAAGAATTGTTCCACATGTGTAGTCAACTTGTTCGCTATACAGGTTTCTGTTCTTACAAGTTAACGAACTCGAAATTGTGAACGATTATCATAAACGACATCTCTAAGAGTGTTCTGTGATGCGTTGTAAGATAAGTTCACCGTCAGTTGGTATCTCAGCTATTTAGAGACATTTTCGATTTAAATATATACATACATACAATCATAGATACGTACATACATACTTGGAACTGGAACATCTTTATTCATAGTAAATGATAAAATATAAAGCATGTAAAGACAATGTCAAAAATAAGACATTTCTGTCGGGAGACTCTCACTAAGGCATTATAAATATGCCGCTGACGTGAGAGCCACCCACTCACTTGTAATTGTAACTAAAACATTTCTACAACTCCCAACGTGGTATACAGAACATGTTTAAGTTAAAGATGTGCAAATGCTTAAAGGTCGAAAGACAGTACGAGATGTATGTTGGTAGGCCAAGTGCAAATGTAGCAGTTTGTGTCCGTGCACGTATCTTTGTAAAGTGCTAATAAGTATTGTTTGGTGTATGTAGAAAAACCATAGAGGCTGTGTGTGTATATTTTATCTAAAATGCAGGGTGGCATTTTACATACATACATACGTACGTACATGCGTACATGCGTACATGCGTACATGCGTACATGCGTACGTACGTACATACGTACGTACGTAGAACGCATCAACGCATGCATATATACGTCTATGGATACGCTCGCATACACACACGCACGCACGGACGCACGCACACATACACTCACCCGCGGGCATATAGTCGCACACGACAAAAGCAAGACGTTCATTTATTAAATATGACATTTGTGGTCGGTGGTTACCACGCTATTATTATACCAAACTATTATTACTTTACGCTGATAATAAGGCCGAGGTCCACATAGCACATTGTGATATATAGTACCGTACTACAAACAATTCTCTATTTTTTCTGCAAAGAAACGGTTTGCTGTGACTTCGTCAACTACGTGCAATATCTGAAACCGGATTTAGCTAAATATTGCATCGGTATTTAGAAGAATTGTATCACACATTCAGTCAACATGTTCGCTCTAGAAGTTTCTGTTCTTACAAGTTAACGAACTCGGAATTGTGAATTATTATTATAAACGGCTTCTCTGACAGTGATCTGTGACGCGTCGTATTATTATCGATTTAAATATAGTTAGTTGTCCGCTGAAGGAATTTTAGTGTAATGCGCTGTTTAGTAATACGCAATATCATCCCAACTTGTATAGTAGATGCTACAATTTTGCAGGCATGGTTTCGATCAGTAACTGTAATAAAACCGCTTTGTTATGAGAACACAATGAACTCCAACACTTAGTGACCGGTCCTGGCAATAACTGGTCGTAATCACGGGCGGATCTGTCTGCAGACTTCCTTTTGTTAGAGAGAACAATACGTTAGAAACTTTCCAAGACAAACGTGGCGGTCCCAGAAGAAATGCATCGATTCGAGGACAACTTTGTAGTGTGCATGTGTGTGTGTGTGTGTTTCTTTGTTTGTGTGTGTGTGTGAGCGCGCGTGCGTGCGTGCGTGCGTGCGAATGTGTGTACGAGAGCGTGTTTGCGTGCGTGCGTGCTTCCGTGTGTAACTGTCTGGTTGCTTCAGTCCGTGGGCGAGTATATGCCTTGTGTATTTGCGTATGCCTCTTTTAAACATGTGGCAAAAGTAGGCACATAAAATTGTATATTGATGTTTTACTAGGTTTATGATATTCACAATGTTATTGCACACGTGGTCAGGTTTATTTTTTATCTAAAACCAAACTAAACATTTAAATGTAGACTCTCCATTTAAACTAGCATTATTTTCAATGTTGTATCAGTAGCCTGTATAATTAAATACATTTATACTCTTTAGACAACTGTTTCTAATGTAAATGTTAATTTATATAAAGATTATTTCATGTCTTCCTTTAAAGTAAAACATAATTTTAAACTGTGAATTTTTATAAAATCTATTTTGATTTTATAAATTCAAATAATTTGTAAAGCGCAAATAATTGCAAAAAATTGCTTATCTCATTTCCTGTGTTTATTATTAAAAACGTAAACACGCGAACATCCGGACGAACGGTGCATTCGAGGTCGTTATCATAATGTGTGTATCAATGAAATGTGAAGTCGTCACGTTTTTTCTGCCAAAAAATGAAAGCTGCAATGTTATGCACATTAATATTAGAACGCAAATATAATTATATATTTATTGTTGCATAACACTATCACGGTAAACGATGCTATATTTGAGTGATATGTTATCATTTCAGATTACATCATAATCTAGCAACAACCGTCTGGTGAATAGTACATTACGAGAGAATTCTTCATTGAGTATGTACTCTGGCTTCTAATTGTATAAACATAATTCAGATGTCACTTGCTTCGAAATACATTTGTACCTGACATGAAACACGTTAGCATACCGTTACTGTTACATACAATACATTATTTAGTTAACATTATCACTCAAATAATCATATTTTATCAAAAGAGAACTACAAAAACAAGACTGCAAGATTCGACAGATTCATTATTTTTTGCCGTTTAAAGCCGTTAATTTCTCAGGCACTCGTGTGTTCAGTGGCATCCAATGAAACTGCTGCATTCAATTTATCTACTTAGCATAAACAATGATCATATAACTTTCTCTTGCAGTTTTCACAATCGTGTGTCTTATTGTGGCATCATGCACCCTACCCAGGGGTCGCCACTCGTCTTCGATAAGTACATTACTACGCATGTGCAGGTCGAAGAGCGACCTGTTCGCCATGTCAAGTGACACACAGCATCGAATGGACGAAACCATTGGCGCATACGTAAGTAGTCTTTTCTGATTGTACATATGTGCGTGCGTGCGTGCGAGTGTGTGTGTGTGTGTGTGTGTGTGTGTGTGTGTGTGTGTGTGTGTGTGTGTGTGTGTGTGTGTGTGTGTGTGTGTGTGTGTGTGTGTGTGTGTGTGTGTGTGTGTGTGTGTGTGTGTGTGTGTGTGTGCCTGTGTGTCTGAGTGTGGGTGTGTCTGTCTGTGTGCGTTCTTATGTGTATGTGTGTGAGTGTGCGCGTACGTGCGGATGGTTATTTCCCTAAATGTGTTCTCTACGTTTTTATGCAAGAGTTAATCGACACATTCATATTTGACACATTCTCATGTTGCCAGAAGTGGAAAGACATACACCAGAATAGCCGTGGTCTATTGATATGGCACATCATAACGTCACATCGCTGCGGCGTACCACCGACGGAACAACTAGTAGTCGAACATACGTTGAATTAGTTGTCTTTGTTTTGCGATGTCGCAATTCCCATGTTGGTTTCGTTTGTAGTGCCGCCGTATCTACACGCTGCTGCCACGCCCGGATAAACACGGGGGTCCTCTTGGAGTGCTTTCTCTGCCGCCATTGACCGTCTTCAAGAGCAACAAACCAGTCAGCAAGGTCGGTGTGTACATGAGGTTTTATTTTATTTATTACTCAAAAAGACCGACATAGGCATATTGACGAGGACTACATCAGGCAGGGGTAGTTTCAGTTGTTAATTGTTAATATGTTAATTCAATTGACTCAATTATTTCATTCATTAATTAACTTCATTGAAAGAGGTTAATTTAATTTTAACACAATTAACTTTCAACCAACTGTTCAATTAGGTATTAATTACTATTATTTTACCCAGTCCAGTGTGATTGCCATTCACTTGTTGTCTGAAGTAAGAATTAGCTTTGTTGATCATAGTGCACATTATACATAAATGTGACAAGGGACAACCACTCTAGCCAGTGACCCAGGTTCACAGTGGATTGGTATCAAACGAAGCTTCCAGCCTGGTCCAAGGGGGTGTTTGAACAGTATCAATGACTAGCCAATGTCAATCAGTAAAAAAGCTGAACTGTGGCATTGTTTGGCCAGGTGCTACACCTGTATTATATAACATAAATGAATCAAGTTACCTTTTTGTGGTGTTGCATCACATATAGAAGAGGATGCCATACAAATTATATCTGGTGTCAAGAGTTTTCCTGGACAACAATCCCACATAACAAACGTCCAAGGGACAAATTAAGTTTTAATTTTGGTAAAGTTTATATTTAATCTAATACTTTATCGATGTCACATGGGTTTAGGTCGCCATGGCTGTTATAATAACTGTGTTGTTAGTAGAGATTCCGACATTCCCCTTTTGCGCTATCTATAATAGAATATCTATAGTATTGCTTAGGCTGCACGGCCGTCGCAAATCTACCATTCAATGTGGCCAGTGGATTAAGGTGTGCGGTGAACAGTGATACCATTATAGAAGACTGCCAAATAAAGAAAGCATGTTGTCACGCTTGATCGCAGCGTCTGGTTGCTTTGGCTGACATGAACTATGACCTTTGTTGTTGTGTGTTATTCTAAGACATATACTATACGTGCATGTATTACAGTCGTATGTAAATCCGGTGGTTATAATGACATACTTGTGTCGAATATATCAGTATTTTATATGTAATTGTAGAAATATCTGATTTGAAGTACACCGCTAAACATATATATATACATTCAATTTCCTTATTGTATGTTGTGATTATTGAACGGTTTAAGTTATTATTTTTTTATTCTACATATGTTGTTATATATACCATTGGTGTGCCATCTATCGATTATCGATTACCGTTTTTTTGACACGTACACTCTTTTATACATACTATACACGTGAAATTTGTATTAATAAAAGTACTGGTAACGTATTCACCTTGAAGACTGCAAATCTTGAAGCCAAAATATTTGGTAATATCTGAGGATAACAAGCTTCGATGATATTACAATATTGTATACGAAATATATATATATATATATGTGCGTGTGCTTCAGACGACTATGGCGTCAGTATTGCTGGCAGTCCGAAGCCTCAACCACGTGTTGACCCGTCTAGCGGCGATCGGCACCGAGACACTGATGCGACCCCGCAAGCGCAGCGGCATGACGGCGTGTATCTCACTCACCGGCTCCGGCTGTGCGTGTCAGATCACCTGCAGGGCGAGCAAGACACCGGAAAAACAGCTGTACTGCGACCTGCGCGCGAAAGTTCTCCCGCGTCTGCGCAATCTCGTCCAATTGCTCCAGACGAAGGTTAGTTGGCTAATTAATTGTGAAACAGGTGTCTTATGAATATTTTCTTTGTTAGCTTCCACATAGGTTTATTCAAGTTCGTTCCAGAATGTTGACGTTTAATAATTGTTTGGCTAATTTTTATGATTACTGGCACAATTTTACTTTTTTTATGTTTGGAACTTGATTAATACTTGTTCGCAATTCTTGAGAAATCACTTATCAACGATATAAGATACTTCAAAAGTGATTACTAGTTCTATTAGTACCTAGTTAAAGTAACATTATATTAACGTGTTGACAACTTTAAAAAAGCACAGCAAATGCATTAATATTGACAGCAAAATTATCAATACGTGCTGTAAAATTTGTAATTCGAATTCTTTTACTGACTGGATTTCTCTTGAAAATACTTGACTACTTAGCCATATAACTAATATTGTACACGCGTTACAGCTGTAACATCAACGCCAACAATGCTGGCAGATCACATACTATATTCGACATTCTATCGGTTCATGTTTAACAGTAAATCAACGTTAACATGTAAATTAGCACGTGTTGTTCTCGTGGGACACAATTCTTAACATTGTTGATCGTAAATAAACAATCAATCAATCACCATTCACTTGATACATAAAATCTTAAATATTACATTCTGGTAACAATCGTGTTATAATAATTAGTACAATTTCAGACTCCAGATGCCAAAGATCCGAATCCTGTCGTCACCGGCACTGACGTTGAACCGACCAGTCCCCTGAGTGCACTGCGACTCTACGCCGTGGCGGTGGTTGCGTATGCCCAAAGACAAATGGCGCTGATCACGAAAGTGTTCTAAGCTAACCTCATACTTGTTCAAATATGAACTTAAACAGTGGCGTCATGTAGCGGACCAGCCAAACATCATAGTTACACTTGGTGGCACATGGTGATTGTTAATAGTAAGCCTGCTGTGTTTATGTAATTCGGGTAAAGGTCGTGTTGGTCTTACTAATTGCGTCCTCACAAATGGATTGTCCTTCCGAATAGACAGTGTTTGTTCATTGAATCATCAAATGATGACGGACCGGTTGCAACATATTGAAGTCATAGTAATTTGTCGCAGATATTCCAAACACAGTTCATTTACGATCGATATCACTTTATTTCAACGACGTTAGTTTAGTTATGTGAATCCAATAAGATTGACATGCAACATTTGTTAGAATATGAAAACTGTCACATCATTCTCTGTTCGTTTTCAACATTTATGTTTTCTTATATGTACACATATATTATTGTTATGTCTTTTCACTATATTTTAAAACTTTATTTTATTTACATGTTCAATGGTACTTAAAAAGTTTGTTTTAAGCAGTTGATACTTATTAAATAATTGTATTACACATGTATATATTTATAAGCATTTACCGTATAAGTTATAATTACATCATGTTGTTAGGGCTATATCAGATATTGTATGCCATGTATTTATAATTTTATACATTTTATTTTATCATGCTTACATATGATATTTTATTGTTTCAAGTTTTTTGTAAATATGATGCAGACCCATCAGTTACTGCATCACATGTATGTTTAGTATTCATTATACACTAGTATGCCGATGTAACATTTACGCTGCTGTGTGCCATGTATTTATAGTATACATTGCATTTTATCACCTTGATTTATGATGTATTAGTTAGCTACATCGTTATTTGGCATTTCGTCAGCGCATCTACATTATGGTATGATTTGAAAATATAATATATCGAATAGGGTAACTTACATATACACCATTATACATTTAGCTTTAATATATATTTGAATTGTGTGTTGCTATACATTATTTGTTTCAAATAAAGTTACAACGAAATAATGTTCATTGAGTATTACCACTGATTTAGTTGTTCTCACAAACATTCCGTCTTAGTTCTTCTCGGGCCCACACTTAGATGCCGACGTTACATATCATGGCTCTCCCACTCAGCTTGCTTGACTTGTGACCCGCCACATCGAATCGGGTACTGAGTCGCACAGGCCTATTCCGCACACGAGCTAAAAATAGCTGCCTCTGACATGTCCTGTCAAGTTGTGATTATGGCAGAAATACACACCCTATAAACCAGTCGTTCGATGTCCTTATATTGTCGTCGACAAAATCATCCAATGTAATAAAATACGTGAATTTACCTACACATAGATTAAAAAGACAATGGATAATACGAGTCAAACTGACCTCGTTTCTTAAAACGTCGCTTTTTGAAAGTTTGCTTCTATGTTAGTATTGAAACAAAAGGATGGATTCCTCCATGGTTTCGCATCTTCTATACATCATTCGCCGCAATCCTACCAATTCCACCAATATAAATAACGCCTTGGATGCTTGATCTCCTCTCTCGACACCATTTATGTCTTATCCGTGGTGTCTTTCAGCCCTTGCTTCTCGAACACACCCTTCGACTCTGGCAGCGCTCCTTATAATCCCTGTTTGTTCTCGGCCACGGTAGTGGGATCAGCAGATGTATCGAAAAACTGCGCGGGCCAGCCGGGTCTTTCACGTGCGGCATTTGTGGGCCTGACAGAAGATCCACGGGTCTCGACCCCGCGGGTCCGCAGTTTTATGTAAAATGCTGGTCATAGGCATTGCGACGTTGTGGAGAAGTTTGTGAGTAGAAATAAAAACGACAAATATTCATTGTGTTTGCTTGTGTGCACAGTTTCGTTTACCCCTGCTCTTATGTATATATATACCAGATAACTTGATATGTAGTAACAGTTATTTTATGTACGGATTCCTCCTGGGGTCGCAGATGAACCCACGAAAAGCGTCTACGAGTAGCATAAAAAGCATACCATCCCGCGATTATAATAAATACCAACGCTTCATTCATCTTAAACAATATTTCACAGAATGTAATTGTATGAACGTGTTCTTTGTCGACAGTAAATAGCAATAACGAAAACAGTAATATGACTGCATTACTACTTGATCAAACATAAAGCCGATAATGTCAATAGAGACCATGAATGTGTTGCTGTTGCCTTTGGTCTCTTGATAACATTCTTGATCACCGCGACCGCGCGTGTATTCGGCCATCTCTGCAGCTGGACCAAATGTTTAGCGCTATACGTACTTTGAATACATACACACACACACACACACACACACACACACACACACACACACACACACACACACACACACACACACACACACACACACACACACACACACACACACACACACACACACACACACACACACACACACACACATATGCGCATGCACACGCAGCCACGAACATACATACTTACTCCCATACGTACGTACGTTCTGGCATACACGCACATTTGCAAAAGCACGCACAGAAACTCGAACACACATATATACAAACCACCGCACATACACACGCCCGCCCGCACGCACGTACGCACGAACACAAAAACAGGTACATACATACATACGTAAGTACATACATATATACATACATGCATACATACATACATGTATACTTACATACTTACGTACATACATACATGCACACATGCACACATGCACACATGCACACATGCACACATGCACACATGCACACATGCACACATGCACACATGCACACATGCACACATGCACACATGCACACATGCACACATGCACACATGCATACATGCATGTACACATGCATACATGCATATATACATACAAACATACACACAAAAATAAATACATACACACATAATTAAATACATACATACATGCGTACATGCATACATACATACATACACACATACATACATGCCTGGGACATCACGGATTCGGCAAAATAAATGAGAACGGACAGCGACCTCTTGAGTTGGGCTCCTACTTGGACCTCTGCATCACCAACTCATTCTTTCAGACAAAAGTCCCAACACAAGGCATCATGGAGACACACCCGATCAAAGCACTGGCATCAGCTGGACTTGATCACCAGACGCTCTTGCCTTCTGTGTGTTCTGATCACAGGATCCTACCACAGCGCTGACTGCGACAATGACCACTCCTTGGTGTGCTGCAGGATTAGGTTGCAGCCGAAAAATGTGCATCGCTCTAAACGGTGAAAGAATACCTCGCATTGATGTGAGCAAGACAACACATCCCGAAAAGGCAGCACTGTTTAGAGTTTCGGTACTGACAGATGCACTGAACAACAGTCTACCATTTGACACTGCCACCCAGACATGGACCTTCTTCTCGACACAGTCCATAACGCTGCCATCACATTCTTTGAAGAGAAGCAGTCAAGGAAGACAAATGACTGGTTCAAGGCTAACTACAGTGTGATGATTGCAGTTAGCGAGGCCAACCGTGCAGCCATTGTGGAACACAAGCGCCCGCCCAGCCAAGCAACCTTCCAGATGCTACGAACAGCCAGAAACAAAGTCCAGCAGTCTGCTAGGCGTTGTGCGAACGAATACTGGCTCCAGATGTGCAAGTACACCCAGCGGTCAGCTGACACAGACAACACTGGGGCCATGTACGACGGCATCAAGAAAGCCATAGGCTCTACTCAGAACAAGATAGCCCCCTTGAGGTCCTCCACAAGCGAGCCCATCCATGACAGGAAGGAAAAAAGCTAATGGAGAGATGGGTAGAGTACTACTCAGAGCTGTACTCCAGACGGAATGCTATCACCAGCTCAGCCATGGATAGCATAGAATGTCTGCTCAATCTAACAGAGCTGGGTGATAAACTAACCGTTGAAGTACTCAGCAAGGTTGGGCACCGTTTCACTAACATTCTTAAGAACTCTTAAGCTCGCCATAAAGTCGAGTGTTCTCCATGCCTAGGTGCGAAAATGAAAAAATTGCGTTTCACTAACAATTCATCCTGGATACGGTCCATAAAAAAGATCCTAAAAAGGCCAATTTCTGAGACGACGTTACACCATTCTTTAACTATCGTAAACATATAGATTTTACTAACTGCGTTTTAATTTGGGGTCCACTTTCACGCAGAGAACCAGCTGTTCACAGCGAAATAAGTCTTCCAAATGTCAGCGATTAAAAGTTTGCTAAAGCATGATTTGTTTACACGACATTAGCGTCGTGACCGGTTGATGTGTGCCTAGCTGTTTACGGCTTTGCGAAGGTCAAGGTTGTTGTTACATTTGTTAATACATTTTGAGCAAAGTTTAAGCTGCATCTAACTTAACCTGCGCACTACTACACTTAGTATTACTGTACTCGACGGCACAATTTCCGTTTAAGTTGTTAGCGCTCTCTACGCTCAACTGAATATTATCAACAACGACACTCCCGTCAAAACATTGCACCGTGTGTGATCCGAAAATAGTGTTCCATATGATATGTCAGCGGCTTCTATAATATTTAGTTTCAATTCTTCGCACAGTGAACAGAGAGTCATATATTGTTGACAAGTGGTTGTTGGACCGATTGTTCAAACACTTTTTGACAACTGTTTAATCTCTTTTGCCAAATTGTGCCAACTGTGTAGATTATCGACTATCATGATGGAAATATCACTTTTTGCCTTAAGCGTAATTTAACGATCACGTTAGAATGACGTGATCGTATATTTTATAAATACTCCTTGATTTTTCCATAAGATTTTGTTCTAGGGTGGATTTTCCTTAAGAGCATAATATGTTAGTGAAATGGTTCCATGGAAGCGATGGAATTCCACCCTAAATTATAAAGTGCGGCAAGAACACTATACTCGAACCTCTGCACATATGTGTTTGTTAGTGCTGGCTGGAGTGAAGGAGCCATGCTGCGAGACCCGAGGGACGCCAACATCATCACGCTTTACAAGAACAAAGCAGACAGGAGTGATTGTAACAGTTACAGGGGCGTCTCACTCCTGAGCAAGTTGTTTGCTCGTGTCATCCTGAACAACACATACTTACTGACAGTGTCTACCCCGAATCCCAGTGTGGCTCCAGAGCCAATAGATCAACTACTGACATGATCTTTTCGCCTCGACAGTTACAGGAGAAATGCATGGAACAGAAGAAGCCGCTATATACTGCCTTCATTGATCTAACCAAAGCCTTCGACGTTGTGAGCAGGGATGGTTTGTTCAAGATCCTACCGAAGCTGTTCAGCGTAATCAGGTCATTCCATGATGATGCGAGAGGTACAATCCGACGACAATACATCCTGGCCCCACCCTCTTTGGGATATTCTTTGCCAATATGTTGAAGCACGCGTTCGGATCTTCGACAGAGGGAGTGCACATGCACACGAGATCTAAGTGAAAACTACCCAACTTGTCTCGCCTAAAAACGAAGACCAAGGTGCGCCTGGCCCTTATCAAAGACGTTCTGTTTGCGGATGATGCAGCGGTCATCACGTGTATTGAGGGGGAGCTAGAAACCCTCATCAACCGCTTTGCAAAGGCACGCACGGATTTCGAATTGACAATCAGCTTGAGACAGACTAACATCATGGGGCAGGATGTGGTCACTCCCGCAGCCATCACCATAAACATATATGAGTAAGAGGTCGCCCACCTCTTCACCTACTTCAGGTTAACCATTGCCGACAACCTCTCCTTAGAGAAGCAGACATCAGCAGAAGAATTGGGAGAAATGCCTCAACACTTGCCCGGCTGAAAAAGAGAGTCTGGTGCAACAAAACGCTGACGGAGTACACAAAGGTGACAGTGTTCAACGCCAGGGTACTGAGTACACTTCTGTACGGCAGTGAGTCCTGGACGCTGTACTCCACTCGGGAGAATCGACTGAACTCGTTTTACATGCGCTGCCTGTGAAGCATCCTCGGGATCTCCTGGATGGACCCAGTCCCCAATATAGAGGTCGTCTTACGTGCCAAGTCTGTGAACCTGGTGACCCTGCTCAGGCAACACCGCCTCTGCTGGCTCGGTCACGTGCATCAGATGGAAGATGAGAGACTTCAAAAAGACATTGTCTATGGAGAGCTGGCCACTGGAAAGAGAGCTGAAGGACGTCCCCAATCTACGCTTCAAGGACATGAAGGCACAAGACATGGATGTTTACAATTGGGATGAGCTTGCTGGAGACCGATCCACATGAACGAAGGATCTACACAGGGGTCGCAAAAGAGGGGAGCAGACTCTCTGCAGATTGCAGAAGAAAAACGTAACTGCAGAAAAAGCACCCTGGCTGAGACCAGAGCTGAGAGCACCTTCAAGTGCAGCAAATGCAATAAAGACTGCTACTCAAGAATCGGCCTCTACAGTAACAAGGTACGCTGCCCAGACAACAACTGATCTTCGACACCAGGGCGGAGATCCATCGTTTTATGAGACTGTAGGATGGCTACTACTACATATATATATATATATATATACATATATATACACACACATATATATATATATATATATACATTCATATATACCTACATACATACATAGATACATACACACATACACGCATACACGCATACACACAAACACACACACCACACACACACACCACACACACACACACACACACACACACACACACACACACACACACACACATACATACTTTCAACGCATGAACGCATGCATATATACGTCTATGCATACACACGCATACACATACGCACGCACGCACACACAAACACACACAGGCACACGCGGGCATATACTTGTACACGACCAAAGCACGACGCTCATTTATTAAATGTGACATTTGTGGTCGGTGGTTACCACGCTATTATTATTCCAAGCTATTATTACTTCACGTTAGTAATAAGGCCGAAGTTAACAAAGCATATTGTGATATATAGTACTCTGGAATTGTCGTACCTCACACAATTATCTGTGTTTTGTGCAAAGAAATGGTTTGCTGTGACTTCGATAACTACCTGAAATATTTGAAACCGGGATTAACTAAATATTGCATTGCTATTTATAAGAATTGTATCACATAATGTGTCGTTAACGTATTCGATCTAGACGTCTATGTTCCTGCAGCTTGGAATTGTGAATGGTTATCATAAACGGCTTCTCTCACAGTGACCTGTGATGCGTTATCAAATATGTTCACAGTTTAGTTAGTCTTCCATTGGGAGTCTGATCTCAATCCAGGTATCCCCGGTATTTAGAGGCTTTTTAATTCGATTTAAATATAGTTAGTTGTCCGTTGAGGGAATTTTCGTTTGACGCATTGGATAATAATATGCAATATCATCCCGACTTTTACAGTAGATGCTACAAATTTAAAGGTATTATTTCGATCAGTAACTGCAATAGAACCGATGTCAGGATACAATGAAGTCCAACCCGTAGTGACCTGTCATGGCAGTAAATTACCGTAATGACGAGCGGGTCAGTCTGCCTGCTTTTTTTTTTTTACAGAGAACAATACAGTAGAAACTTTCCCAGACAAACGTGGCTGTCCTGGAAGAAATACATCGATTCGTGGAAAAGTTTGCAAATGTGTGTGTGTGTGCGTAAACGTGTGCGTCTTTTAAACATGTGGCAAACGTGGACGCATAAAATGTTACCTTGTTTATGATTTTCACAACGTTATTGCACATCCAGTCAGGTCTTGAACCTAATACCAAACTAAACAGCAAAATCTAGACTAGCATTATTTTCAATTTTGTATCAATAGCCTCTGTCATAAAATAAACTTATCCTTTTTATACAAATGGATCAGACTATTTTTCCAGAGCACATCAACTGAGAATACTTTTCCACTACAAATTTTAATTCATGCTATGATTACCCCATGTCTTCGTTCAAAGTAAAACATAATTGTAAACTCTTTATTTCTTGTTAAAATTGTTTGTGGTTTATTAATTAAATAATAATTTTTAAAACGCATGGAACTGCATAAATTTGCTTATCTCATTTCCTATGTTTATTACTAAAAAGGTAAACACAATAGGACCGGACGAGTGCTGTAGTTCACGAGGTTAAAATGTTAAGTCGTTCAACACAATGGGCGTATCAATGACATGCGTAGTTGTCACGTTTTTCTGCAGACAAATGAACTATACAATACTTAATATTATGCGCATTAACATATTAAAGCAAATAAAGTTGCATACGTAATGTCATAAAACATTATCACTGGAAGCGCTGCAGCATTTGAGTAGTATTTTGTTATTTAAGTGTACATCATAATCTAGCTACAGCTGTGGTGGATAGAACATTGCGAGAGAATTCTTCATTGAAAATGTACTCTGGTTTCTACTTGTCATTTTGATTTCACTTGCTTCAAAAGACCTCCAAACCTGACATGAAACAAGGTAGCATACGCGTATTGTAAAAAAAAATGATTTAGTTAAAATTATCACCTACATGTTCATATTTTAACAAGGAGAAGTACGACAAGAAACAACATTGCAAAATCACAAAGATGAACACATTCGTTGTTTCTTGCTTTTTAAAAATCGCTTACGTCTCAGGCGTTCGTGTATCTAGTGGCTTTCATTGACATTATTCTTTTCATATGGCGGGAATTTGCTGCGTTAGTTAGTCTGATTTGTGGCATGCAGCTCTTCAATGCTGTTGTATTTCTTAAAGAAAATTAAATGAAACAAGCATATCCGAAGGCGTTAGGTAACACACATGAAATTAGTATGGAAATTTACAATTCTGCCGATTATACAATTTTTTATATATTTCCGACGCCAACGAAAACAACGTGCCTACGCATAACACGCACCCACGCCTTACAATACACCAGCGCACAATGGGCAGTGGATCAGGATATAGTTAACGCATGAAATAAGTGCTTTGTGAACGTAGGTTTGATCAGCGATGCGTATACGACGGTTCGTCTGCTTCAGTTTCGAGTTCCTGCTGACTTAACTAATGATTTGATGAGATGGGAATTTTAGTTTTGTATTTCACATAGTAGAACATTTCAATATGAATACAAAGGCAGATACACGCCTGGGTTCCAGACTATATAAACCACACTGGTCAAGGGTAAGGCATCCAGTTCTAAAAAAAATTCAAGGTGCATTCAAGACGCTTATCTGAAAATGAAGACCGTCCAAGGTTAGTAAACGGTTGGACTTGTGATTTTTATTAACAATAACTTGATTTTTATAGTATCGTAATATGTTGTCAATAGTGTCGGTTGGAAATTATGTATACCTCTTCGTATGCAGCAGCTGTTGAAACTAAATAATTTGTAAAATTCTCCGGTACCTACAAATATTAATTGTTTCCAACACTTCGTTATGTTCTTGTAATTGATATTTTTTACATATTATGACACTGATTTGTGAAGTCTCATACAAATGGCAGCGTTTACTAGGCTATTATAGCTCAGTTGACCTTTCTAAGGTGGCAGTGCGGGTACTCACATGATGTCCTCAGTAGTCACGGTACCTTCCAGATGAATGAGACAGGACCGAAATTGACACGAGGGACATACACGTCCGGTGTTGAAAACGTTTTTCAACCACACGTACGGTGCCTGATCGTGATCTTGAGCCCACAACATGTGGTAAAACAGATGTGTTAACGAGTATAGCAGCAATTACGACTAAAACATTAACAAGCATGCCAAATATATCAAAATTCATTTCACAAACTCAGACCATCCATACGAGCGTATTATGAATACTTTGAAAAATAGCGTATCAAAACTAATCATCCCAAAGAAGTGACAACCTAATTCTAATCTGGGTATAATATTGTTTTATGATAACCTAGCGTACTAGACTTAATACTGGACGCTTAGGAAACAAATAACCAACAACAGAATACAACAACAAAACGTTTGTGAGAAATATTGCAGACACTAATAAAATTGTACGTTTAAACAAATATACAAATCGATAACATTATCAGCACGGCATAATAGCATTAGCATTTGCATAGGCAACATGCACGATCTTATCCACCTTATAGCATAAACAATGCTTGTATCATTTCCTCTTACAGCTTTCACAATCGTGTGTCTTATCGTGGCATCGTCCAGCCTCCCCAGGGGACGCCACCTGTCTTCGATAAGTACATTACTACGCATGCGCAGGTCGAACAGCAATCTGTTCGAAATGTCAAGTGACACACAGCATCGAATGGATGAAGCCGTTGGCGCCTACGTAAGTAGTCATTCCTGTTAGTATATACGGGAAATAGACCGTCGAAGTAATGCACAAGTGCCACTGTAAATGTGTATCGTTTATTTCCCAACATGTTTCTTTTCTAGATATTGTGCAGAAAAGAATCGACACATACGTATATTCAGTGCTGGGATGTAACGAAGTATATTTACTTCGTTACATTACTTAAGTACATTTTTTTGAAATGTACTTGTAACGAAGTACGGTATATTACACATTTACAGACTGCTCATTATAGAAAGACACGTGTGTGCGTTTTCTTTGCTGAATGTCACGTGATAATTTGCTATAAACATAATATATATACACACACACACACACACACACACACACACACACACACACACACACACACACACACACACACACACACATATATATATATATATATGACAACGTGCATGTATATGACAACGTGCACATATATATATATATGTGTGTGTGAGTGTGTGTGTGTGTGTGTGTGTGTGTGTGTGTGTGTGTGTGTGTGTGTGTGTGTGTGTGTGTATGTGTATGTTTGAATAGCCGCAGTCTCATGTTATGGAATATCACAATGTTACTAAAGTGCGGTGTTGTTTGACAACAGTTATTACAACATCGTTTCCTCTGTGTATTTCAGTCATCGATGACATGGTATTTAATCGTACGTTTTATATAACTGCTGCAACATCAGCGATGGAACAATTAGAGGAGTCGAACTAGTTCTCGTCGTTTTGCGATGTCATAATTCCCTTGTTGGTTTCGTTTGTAGTGCCGCCGTGTCCACACGCTGCTGCCACACCCGGATAAACACGGGGGTCCTCTTGGCGTGTGCCAGACCACAGCTGATTACGTGTTGCCAATGCTGTCACTGCCACCATTGACCGTCTTCAAAAGAAACAAACCAGTCAGCAAGGTCAGTCTTTTACGGGGTCCTATTTTGGTACGACTTGTGATAAATGATCGCTAACATAGGCATATCAACGAGGAGGGCATTAATTTAAGCATAATGATCTAGTGAAGCAATACGGGCTTTGAATGGCGCGGCTGTTATAACCACGGTGTTCGAAATAGACAGTCGGACGCTCTCCCGTTTCGGAATATGTAGTAGGATATTTATAATACAGTCGAATAAGTTGCACGGCCGTGAAAAACTACCATTCAACGTTGCTAATGAATGAAATGGTCTCCATGAATAGTGGTACAATAAGAGAAGAGTTCCAGATAAAGCAAGTTTCTTGTCATGGTCGCTCGCGGTGATTGATTTGGGTAATACGAATTATAAGCTGTAGTTACTGTCGTGTACAAACTATATTTTTCAATGTGCGAAAATAAATCTTGTATTACTTAATATACGGCACGTGATATATAACAATGTGCATGTATTCAAGTCGCAGGTAAATCTGTTGATAATGATGACATGCTAGTCGTGAAGAATAATTGTGGAAATACCTAATTTGAGAAACGACAGTAAATGTTGTACACATTTCATACATAGGCCTACAAACAATTTCCCATTTGCTTTATTGTACACGTGTACTTATACATGATTACCATTGTTGTGCCTTCTTTTGCTTATCGATGATCGTTTCTCTTTTTAAGGTAGGTAGTGAGCTTTTGCTTGGTGATCAGTACGCGAACACAATTTATTTGTAAAACGTGTTGGTAACTTATTCTATGCATAATCGCAAATAATGAATTGAAAATGTGGCTGTATTATCTGACGATAGCAAGTTTCCATGATATTACAATATTGTTTCCGAAATATATGTGTCTATCTGCGTGTGCTTCAGACAACCATGGCGTCAGTATTGCTGGCCGTCCGAAGCTTGAACCACACGTTGACACGTCTAGCGGCGGTCGGCACCGAAGCACTGCTGCGACCTCGCAGGCGCGGCGGCATGGCGGCGTGTGTCTCACTCACAGACTCCTGCAATCCGTGTCAGATCATCTGCAGCGCAAGCAAGACACCGGAACGACAACTCTACTGCGACCTGCGCGCGCAAGTTCTCCCGCGCCTGCGTAATCTCGTCCAATTGCTCCAGACGAAGGTTAGTTGGTCATTGTATTGTGAAACTGGTGTCTTGTGAATCATTTTTTGTTAGCTTCCACATAGGTTTATTCATGTTCGTTCCAGAGAGTTCACATTTAAGAACTGTCTGTTTAGTATTTAAGGAAACGGGCACAATTTAACTTTTTGGAAGTTTAGAGCTTGATGAATAATTGTTCGAAGCATTGCCAATAAACACAAACAAGTCATCCTACGTAACATTATATTAACGTGTTTACAACATTCAAACAGCACAGCAATACATTAATATTTACTGCAACGTTAACAATATGTGCTGTAAAATGTGCAATTCCTGTTCTTTTACTGAGTTAATTTCTCTTGAAATTAAATACTTGACTATATGGCTAAATAGATAACCAATATATTACAGGCAATATTACATTCTTGTAACAATTATGTTATAATAATTATTACAATTTCAGACTTCAGATACCAAAGATCCGAATCCTGTCGTCACCGGCAATGACGTTGACCCGACCAGTCCCCAGAGTGCACTGCGACTCTACGCCGTGGCGGTACTTGTGTATGCCCAACGACAAATAGCGCTGATCACGAAAGTGTTCTAATATAACCTCATAGTTTGCAATTATGGACGCAAAGTGTAGGTGCACCTGGCGCCACGTAGTGGTTGTTAATAGTAATCTTGTTCGTTTTTTTGTAATTCGGGTAGACATCGTGTTAAAGAGTCATACTAGTTGCGTCCTCCAACTTGGATGGTCATTCCGAATAGACAAACGTTTATTCTCTGACAGGTTACAATGTATTGGAGACATAGTGATTTTTTTTCAGTCATTCCAAACACATTCTATGCTCGACCGATACGTCTTTATTTCGTCGACTTTAACGTAAAGCCGTGATCCCTATTTTATGTACAAAGCATTTTTTAGAATGTGAAAAAAGTCACAGCATTCTCTATCCGTTTTTAGCATTTCTGAATTTTTATATGTATACATATATTATTGTTACGTTTTTAAGCATATTTAAGAACTTGATTTTATTTACAAAGTCTGTCTTTAAGCAATTGTTACTTATTAATCGTATTACTCACGTATATATTTATAAGCGTTTACCGTATACGTTATAATTGTATCATGTTGTTACGGCTATATCAGATATTGTATGCCATGTATTTATACTTTTATACATTCTGTTTTATCATGCCTACGTCCCCGTTATTGAATGCGATATCTTTATGGCATACGTTACATTGTACACGGTGACCTATCATTTACCTTATGTCATGTAGACATACATTTTTATAGTTACACGTTTTTTTGTAAATATTATGCTGACTCATCAGTTACAGCATGCCATGTACGCTTAGTATTCATTATACAATCATATGCCGATGTGTCACTTATACTGCTGCATGCCATGCTTACCTACATTGTATTGTAGCACCATGATTGATGATGTATTAATTACTCTACACTGTTATCTGGTATTACGTTATGCTAGGATCTGAAAATATAAGTTATCGACGTAGTGAATCTAACGTATACATCTTTATACATTTGATTTACTATATGTTTGAATTGTGATGTACAGTACTTTGTTCGTTTCAAATAAAATTAGAAGAAAGTCATATGCATTGTGTATTCTGACGGACTTAGTGGTTTTCACAAAACGTTGTTTTCGTGAAAGTTCTGCCTCCGTTGTCATTGTGTCAACGCCACTGTCTCCAGCACACTATGATGACGACGTTATACACGATAACATGACTTCCCCCCTCAACTTACTTGATTTGTAACCAGCCACAGCGAACCAATTATTCCGTCGTACAGGAATATTTTGCACACGAGTCAAAAATAAATGTCTACGTCATCTCCAATCAATGTTGTGATTTTGGCAGAAATACATAACCTATAACCTAATATTTTAATGTCCAATTTATTTTCTGTTGTCAAATAATACAATCTAATAAAACACATGCATTTATGATCCCATAGATTAAAAAAACAATAGACAATATAAGTTAAAGTAACCCCTTGATTATAAAAAAAATACACCATTCGCCGCATTCCTACCCATCAGTGACAATTCCACCAATAGAAACAACGCCTTGCATGCTTGATCTCCTTCACGTCCTACCTTATCTTCAAGCCCTCTTTCTGGTGTCCTACCACACCATTTATGTCTTACCCATGGTGTCCTTCAGCCTTTGCTTCCCAAACACCTCTTTCGACTCTGGCG
>OZ023206.1:69304571-69332071 GCA_963995525.1 Escarpia spicata | reverse complement strand
TTATTTTATGCAATAATTACTTCAAGTCTTCGTTTAAACTAAAACATAAGTTTAAACTGTGATTTTTAATAACATCTATCTTGGTTTATAAATTCAAATACTTTGTAAAACGCACATAATTGCTTATAAACACCCGAACATCCGGACGAACGGTGCATTTCATGAGGTGGTTAACATCATCTGTGTACCAATGAAAAACAGAAAGCTGCAACGTTACACACATTAACATTTGAGCGCAAATAGGATTATATATTTTTATTGTATAACACTTTCACGGTAAGCGATGCTATATTTGAGTGATATTTTGTCATTTCAGTGTACACAATAATCTAGCTACAACCATCTGGTGAATAGTACATTACGAGAGAATTCTTTCCTGAGTTTGTACTCTGGCGTATAATTGTATAAAACTAATTTATATGTCACTTGATTCGAAAGACATGCGCATCTGACATGAAACATGTTAGTATACCGTAATTGTCACATAGAATACATTATTTAGTTAACATTATCACTCAAATAATCATATATTATGAAAGAGAACTACAAAAACAAGAGTGTAAGATCCAACAGATTCATTATTTCTTGCCTTTTAAAGCCGTTAATTAATTTCTCAGGCACTCGTGTGTTCAGTGGCGTCCATTGACATTGCTTCATTGAATGCAGCGCTTCGATACCGTTGTGTTTAGTGGCTTTCATTGGCATTAGTCTTTTTACCTTCGGTAATTTGCTCCGTTACTCTGACGTGTTGCATGCAGCTCTGTGATGCCGTGGTGTTTCTTTTAATTTCTGTCAACACAAAAGACACTATATATACAAAATTAACCGAAAGGGTTAGGTCGTGGAATTCTATAATTCTGCCGAATATACAAGTTTTTATTAATTTCCCACGCCAACGAAAACAACATGCCTACGCTTAACACGCACCCGCGCCTTACAATACACCAACGCACAATGGGCAGTGGATATGGATATAGTTAACGCATTAATTAAGTGCTTTGTCAACGTAGCGCTGATCCGTAACACAAATGCTATAGTTCGACTGCTCCGGTTTCGAGGTTCCGGGTGACGTCAATAATGATTTGAAGAGTTGGGAATTTTAGTTTTATGTTTTTCGTACTTGGAAATGTCAATATGAATACAGAGATAGAACAATATAAGGTCTACTTAAGGATGGTTAGATATCAAGTTCTCAAAAAGTTAAGGTGCAATCAAGACGTTGATCTGAACATGAAAATCACCCAAGGTAGGATTTATGATTAATAACAGACACTTGATTATTACAGTATCGATGTTGTCGATGTGTTCAGGTGGAATATGTGTATCCGTCTTCGTATGCTGGAGCTGTTGAAGACAATTAATTTGTTATATAATTCTATATATACTATTAGGACTATTAGTTTTTTTGTGGGGGAAATATTGTTAACGCAAATCTAAAATGTATGTTATTAAAATATTTAAATCGATAACATTATCAACATAGATAATAGCATTATATATATGCAGGCAATAAGCACAACACACGCCCATGCACCTTGTCCACTTTATAGTATAAATAATGATTATGTAACTTTCTCTTGCAGTTTTCATAATCGTGTGTCTTATTGTGGCATCATGCACCCTCCCCACGGGTCGCCACTCGTCATCAATAAGTACATTACTACGCATGCGCAGATCGAAGAGCGACTTGTTCGCCATGTCAAGTGACACGCAGCATCGAATGGACGAAACCATTGGCGCATATGTAAGTAGTCTTTTCTGATTGTACAAGCAAGTTCTCTTCGTAAAATAGGCCACTGAAGCATTGTGTTGCTGTAAATGTGTGTGTGTATGTGTGTGTGTTTGTGTGTGTGTGTGTGTGTGTGTGTGTGTGTGTGTGTGTGTGTGTGTGTGTGTGTGTGTGTGTGTGTGTGTGTGTGTGTGTGAGTGTGTGTGTGTGTGTGGTGTATATGTGCGTGTGTGTGTATGCGTGTGTGCGTGTGTGCGTGCCCATGTGCGTATGTATGTCTGTGTTTGCGTGCGTGCGTGCGTGCGTGCGTGCGTGCGTGCGTGCGTGTGCGTATGTATGTCTGTGTGTACGTATATGTGTTTGTACGCGGGCGCGTGCGTATGGTTATTTCCCAAAATGCTTTGTTCTACGTTTTTATGCAAGAGTGAATCGACACATTCATATTTATCGCATTCTCATGTTGCTAGAAGTGGAAAGACATACATCAGAATAGCCGTGGTCTTTTGATATGGCATATCATAACGTCACATCGCTGGACCAGCGATGGAACAACTAGTAGTCGAACATACGTTGAATTAGTTCCCGTCGTTTTGCGATGTCACAATTCCCATGTTGGTTTCGTCTGTAGTGCCGCCGTGTCTACACGCTGCTGCCACGCCCGGATAAACACGAGGGTCCTCTTGGAGTTTGTCAGATCTCAGCTGATTTCGTATTGCCAATGCTTTCTCTGTCGCCATTGACCGTCTTCAAGAACAACAAACCAGTCAGCAAGGTCGGTGTTTTCATGAGGTTTTATTTTATTTATTACTCAAAAAGACCAACATAGGCATATTGACGAGGAGCGCATGAATGTATGTTACAGGCATGGGGTAGTTTCAGTTGTTAATTGTTAATATGTTAATTCTGTTAATTCAATTATTTAATTAATTAACTTCATTGGAAGAGGTTAATTTAATTTAATTGTCATAATCACAATTAACTTTCAATTGACTTTTCAATTAGGTATTAATTACTATTATTTTATCCAGTCCGGTGTGATTGCCATTGACTTGTTGTCTGAAGTAAGAATTAGCTTTGATGATCATACAGCTGTAGTGCACATTAGACATAAATGTGACTTGTGACACCCACCCATGCGCTACCTATAATATAATATTTATAGTGTTGCTTAGGCTGCACGGCCGTCGAAAATATACCATTCAAAGTGGCCAGTGGATTAAGGTGTGCGTATAAAAGTCTGCATGTTGTCACGCTTGATCGCGGCGTCTGGTTGGTTTGGCTGACATTTGAACTATGACATTTGTTGTCGTGTGTTATTGTAAGACATGTAATATATGTGTTGTATTCGAGTCGTAGGTAAATCCGGCGGTTATGATGACGTACTAGTCTCGATTATATCAGTATTGTAAAGGTAATTGTGGAAATATCTGATTTGAAGTACGCCGCAGAAAGTTCACTATACAACATTTATACATACGTACGATTTCCAAATTGTATGTTGTGATTATTGAATGGTTTCAGATATTATTTTGTTAATTTTGTATTTTTATATTCTACAAGTACTCTTACGTATAGCATTGGTGTGCCATCTATCGATTATCGCTTTCTTGACATGTTCACTCTTTTAGACATACTATACACGCAAATTAGAAACTTTCATTTTTCATATCCAAGAATCATGTTAAATTACCTGGTAGAGGCTTTCGTTGACGCGTCATGCCGACTTCATCAGTACCTATGACGCTGAATGACGTCATCGTACACGTGAGGCAGTTCGTAATTGCCCTCGTCTCTGTTGATGGGTGTTTTGGTTTTTCTGATCCAGATGGCTTCTTTGATATGCCGAATCCTTCTGTTGGGTTCTTTGTCTACAATTTTCACTCCCTCCCAGTCTATGATATGGTTTTCAGTTGTCGTATGGTCTGTAAGGGCGGATTTATTGATGGTAGACATCAATCTTTTTTTCCCGCTCCTTGTGTATTTCTCATTTTTCGTGTTGTCTACGTCCTTTCTGTGTTTTGTTTTGAGTAGTCTTCCTGTCTCCCCAATGTACTCAGCACCACACTTCTTGCACGGTATTTGGTAAACCAGTTCGCCCTGTTCTTCTAGCTGTACTTTGTCTTTGGGATGTACCAACAGGTGCCTGAGGGTGGTGTGGGGACGCATGGCCGTTGCTACTCCATACTTTTTCAGTACTCGATGTACTCTCTCTGAGACCCCCTCTATGTATGGGATGACTACTTGGCTCCGATAGTTTTTGTCCTTAGTCTTTTTGTTGGTCTTTTTCTTCTTACTGCTATCTGTCACCTTTTTCAAGGCCCACGACGGATAGCCACATACTCTTAGAGCTCTTCTCAGGTGTTCCACCTCTTCTTTCTTGTCCCCCTCCTCCGAAGTTATTGTCTCACACCTGTTCATAAGGGTTCTGACAACTCCCAACTTCTGATGTTTGGGGTGGTGGGATGCAAAATTCAGGTATTGGTCAGTGTGCGTCTTCTTCCTGTACACTGTGGACTGCCATCTTCCTATAATACTATACACGCATTTAGTACTGGTAGCCTATTCGCTTTTAAGACCGCAAATCATGACGCAAAAATATTGTGGTATTATCTTATCATAGCTAGTTTCCATAATATTAGAATATTGTATCCGAAATATATATATATATATATATAAATTATGTGTGTGTGTCTGCGTATGCTTCAGATGACTCTGGCGTCAGTGTTGCTGGCCGTCCGACGCCTCAACCACACATTGACCCGTCTAGCGGCAGTCGGCACCGAGGCACTGCTGCGACCTCGCAGGCGTGGCGGCATGGCGGCGTGTGTCTCACTCACCGACTCCGGCAATCCGTGTCAGATCATCTGTAGTGCGGGCAAGACACCGGAACGACAACTCTACTGCGACCTGCGCGCGCAGGTTCTTCCGCGTCTATGCAATCTCGTCCAGCTTCTGCAAACACAGGTTAGTTGGCCAATATGTTGTGATGCAGAAGTTTTTTTCGAATCTCTTCGTTGTTACCTTCATCATAAGTTTGTTTTAGTTTTTTCATAGTAATAGTATGCTTAGTATTTAAGGTTAGTCGTACAATTTTACGATGTTGAAGTACAGAACGTGGTGAATAACTACATGAGACATTGCCAATAAACACAAATAAATTGTTCGATTGCGCATATTACTTTCACTAATATAAGATAGTTAAAAATGAGTGACAGACCCGCCTACTAGAACCTACTGAGTTCACATTATATTTATGTGTTTACAATATTCAAGCATCAGAACAACAGATTAATATTTACAACAACATGAGTTGTTCTCCTCTAGTGTCCCGGTCTGCTAGGGAGAGGCTGGCTACCATTCTGATCCTCGACTTTTCGTTTCTTTTTTCTTCCTCCTCACTGATCTTGCACTGTTGTCTCCACCAACCTCTCTCATTCTCCACTCCTCTCCCAAATTCCTCTAAATTACTCTTTACACAATTTTCTCTTTGAACGTTATGAACATATATTTCAAAAATGCGTAATTCCGGTAATTTTACTGATTGAATTTCTCTTGATAATCCTGTATTTGTACATCAAATAATATTCTGTAAAATGTTAGATGCTTGATCGACTAGTAAACGCGTTATAATGATTACATTTAAATCAACAATGCTCGCAGATAACATATTATATTCAACATCTTATCGGTTCATGTTTAGCAGTAAATTAACATTCACTTAATACGTACGTATAACATGAAATACGACATTCTGGTAATAATCATGTTGTAATAATTACTACAATTTCAGATTCCAGATGCCAAAGATTCGAATCCTGACATCACCGGCATTGACGTTGACCCGACCCGTCCCCATAGTGCACTGCGACTCTACGCCGTGGCGGTGCTTGTGTATGCCCAACGACAAATGACGCTGATCACGAAACTGTTTTAACTTAACGTCTTATTTTTGCAATTGTGGACTCAAATAGTGGCGCACGTGGCGGACCAGCTGTACATCATAAGCACATCTTGCGCCTCCTAGCGAATGTTAATAGTCCAGTAGGATCATTGTCAAGTTACCAGATCTTCCGCGGCTCCTGCTGTGGCGGGATACCTCACATTTTGGTAATGTTGTCGATCCTCCTCCCGAGTTCAATGGAACACTTTTGACGTTGACGTTGAATTTCGTGTATTAGCATCGTTAAGTGTTGTGTTCGAACCTACATAACTAATTAGTAATTCCTCAGATATGTTTGCGTAATTCGGACACAAATCATGTTAATACCTCACGCTGTTTGCGTGTGCCATCATGGAAGGTCCTTCCTAGTAGACTATATTTGTTCACTGAAATATCAAGTGATAACAGGACGGGTTGCAATATCTAGGAATCATACAGATTTGTCTCAGTTTGCCAAACAAATGACTTACATGATCATTGCATCCATCATCGTCTTAACATCGTCGACGTTAACATACTACGGAGAACACAATAATTACTTACTGAGCTTGTGTCTGTTTTCAGCATAGCTGATATGTTTATACACCATGTCATTATTGTCAGTATATTTTTATTTAATATATTTTACAATGTTATTGTATTTAAGCTATGATAATATGTACAATGGTATTCATGCATAATGTTTACATTTAGTTTACTATTTATTTATGCGACCTTTCTATAATGTATTACACTTATGTATATTTTCATGGTTTTCCTATACGACATATTCACGCTGATATATCACAGTTATTGCCTGCCATGTATTTATAATTGTATACATTATATTTTATTATGCTGTCTTATTGGTTACTGTATGCCATTGACTTATATTTACATCATTTTTTAACTTTCCGACATGATTTATAGCATACCATGTAATCACAGCGCTAAGTTTATTGTTTCATGTTAATTTATCAGTTACTGCATGCCATATATGTGTAGTACATGGTATATATTATTATCCCTTATGCTGAAATATCACTTGCATTTCTGTATTCCATGTATTTATATTATACATGTTATTGTGTCACGCTGATTTATCATTTACTTTATATAATATTGTTACTTGGTGTACCGTTAGTATACTACTTTAAGATCCGGAAATATAATATTATATACGATTACTATTACAATTTTTTTATTTATTATTATTACGGAATAAGAGATTGTACGTACGGAAAACATATTATTACATCATTTTACATGTACCCTTACTGTACGTTATTTAACTGTGATTGAATACGTAATATATCAGGTGTTTCAAATAAAGTTACTATTAACTTGTATGCATTGAGTGTTATCACCGACGCATCTTCAGCTGCAACTATTGTCCGATTCGCAGTACAGTACAGCGGCTAAGGGACATGATTGTGCACTTTTTAACAAAAGCATGAACATTGGCACACGTGTAGATTATGATATATAGAATCATTTCAAGCTAGATACCCATCGCTCTTGACATGGTACCTAGCCGCCATCTTGATTAAAAAAATGGCTGCCACGGAAATCCAGTATCCAGATATATCAGCTTCTAAGCAGCATAAAATCATGTTCTTGGAGTCTAACCCAACATTTCCATGGTCAAGGAATCCATGTCTGTCTTATTCAGTATCCAAGGATGACGGCCATATTGAAATTCAAGATGGTCGCTACAGAAATCCATTATCCAGATATCTCGGCTTCTAAGCAACATATACACAGACGCATAAACTATTTTGTCTAAGTATATTTACATCATGTAAGCCACATCAACGTACTTTTTAACAAAAGCTGCTATTACAGTTCAGCCAGCCAATGACGTTACACGAAGTCGTCCAAGTGGCTCGTCTATTCCATTTTGAGATTGTTGAGTTTCCAGTGATTGCCTACAACACATCTCCACAAGGCAACGTCTTTAGATCCTTTGCTCCACGTGGTTATTTTTGGAGGAGGTTCGAAGCATACTGTAAATATAATGAAGACGTCGGTCCTGTGAAAGAGACAAGAGCACATTGTTACAACAGAAGCTAGAAAAAGGCTATCGAATTGAAGTTGTGGATTCCTTAAATAATCTTACTAGAATGTCATTAACAAGATTGCTACACGCTCCGGATGGCATGTTGACTAGGAAACCTTAGGCTTAGCGAGAGTCCATCCAACAATTTTCACCTACGAATAACCTGTCTTTATCAGATTTCTGTCAATTTCATGTTTTAAAATATTGACATAATTATATAATTAATATGCAAGTATATACATAATGATTGATCACGTTGTTATGATTTTACACGTTGCATGACGTATATGCCATCCGCAAGTTGTGCTAAATTAGGACAATATTATTACTTCGGCATAAACAAAAACTATTCGAACGATTTAACCGCATATATCACCCATGCCAACTAATTAATTAGTAGCCCCTATACGAAAAAGGTGAGATCATCTCCCTTGCACCACGATTTTGTTGAATATGCCTTTCGTGCACAATCGTGAAATGCAGTGGTTGTTAACCTTAGAATGATAGCTATTTCACCGTTTCGATAATGTATAGTACTAGAGTGGAAAAAAACGCTACGGCACGGTTGAACAGTGTGCCAGTACATCAAGACATATCATACAAGTTTATAACAAATGGGAGACAAGTGGAAAAGGATCAATTGACTCGGATTTTATTTTCCACGAAGGCACGTGATAGGTCGAACGCCGTCACACGAGCTCTATATCCGCTCCCATCCCATGTCCGTCGCCCGTTCATCCGCCACCCTGGGAACCGAGAAAAGCAAGATTACTTCATTACCGGGATCGTTCGAAGTCGTCTCTGAACTGTTGTCCAGTTCTATCAAGAAAGTGTCTTTTTGTTTACCAGATTCGTAAATTGAAAATGAGATGTGCATGTAACCGTCACTGCTTGCCCCCGGTTCGTTAGATGTTGTCGTCGTTACGCGGTACTTGCAAACTTCAACATGTTAATAACATATGTTAATATATGTTTATGCACACACACACACACACACACACACACACACACACACACACACACACACACACACACACACACACACACACACACACACACACACACACACACACACACACACACACACACACACACACACACACACACACACACACATACACACATATGTATATATATATATATATATGTGTGTGTGTGTGTGTGTATGTGTGTATGTGTATGTGTGTGTGTGGCACCCCTCCCCATCATGCACGGGATTTCCCCCTCCCAATCAGCTACACCGGGCACCCTCCCCATCAGGCACCGGAGCACACAGTCTCCAACAGGCACATGGGCACCCCGTCCCTATCAGGTACCCGGGCACCCCCTCCCCATCAGGTACCTAGGCAGCCCTTGCCATCAGATACCCAGGCACCTCTTTCCATCAGGTAATCGGGCACCCTCTCCCATCAGGTATCGGCTACTCCCTCCCCATTAGGAACGCAGGAAACCCATGCCCATCACATAGCCGGAAACCCCGTCCCTACCAGGTACCTAGGCACACTTTCCTTGTCAGGTACCCAGGCACCCCTCCTTATTCTGCCAGTGTTACATTGCATCATGATTAGTAGTCGAATTAGCATACTTCATCACCGTCACCATCACTAGCTAGTCAAGATTTACGATGTTATAATCTGTAGTTGCAGCTAGAACACAGTATGATCATTAGTCAATGATAGCCTAGGTACATACGTTACATAGCAGTTGTCTGAAAATATGTGTGCGTGTGTGTGTATTTATATATATATATATATATATACACACACATACATCTAAAACGATATGTACTTTGTCTGAAGGGTCTGATGAATGTTCAAAGAAAGAGTCTAAACTGCCAGGATCCAGCTTCGCCCCCAAGGTTCTCAACATTGAGAAATGTGAAGAAGATCTATCACAGGTGAAGGCAACAACCTTAACATCAACACCGTGTAGCTTTTCAAGAGAAGTAACAACAAGATTTGCCTTTTCGTTGCCACAAACCATCCATCGGGAAGTAACCACATGGCATTTTCCATGAGCCATTTATGTAAACTACCATGAAAACTAGTGCATCTTTGGTAGGAGGAATAAAATCATCGTCAAGTCCTGTGCCAAAATCAGCATAACCCCTGAACTGCTTACCGTCAAATTCTACACCCCGTTTGATGGCAATTTCATCAAGCATCAAACTACATATGATGTCTTGGCCATTTCTTTTGGCAAACAGAACAGAAAAAGCAGATCGGTTAAACCCTGGATCTGCATCGATGGAGACATACGAGGTCCTAATTGTAGTAGGGTGGGGGAGGCCTAAAGCAAAGGTCTTTCTCACGTAATTGTAGGCTTTGGCAGAGTAGAATTTGAGGATCATTGCTAACGACCGCAATTCTTCCGATTATGCACCTGATCTCTTGTTTGCCTTTGACGAAACAATTCTCAGCATCAAATCGTAAGAGGCACCGGCAAATTTGATTATCTTTTAAGGATTCTACCACTGATCGAAGTCAAACTGTCAGTTTTCCTTTTTAGACGCATAGTGTTCTGTCTAGATGCCTTAAGCTTCTTTTGGTACACATTGACTACACCCAAAACATCATCTAATTATCTCTTCAACTTACGGTGACGTTTCTGTACATCATAAGATGTACAGAAATATAAACATATAAATATACTGGAATAGTAATGCTGTGCATATATATATATATATATATATATATATATATAATATATATATAATATATATTATACATATATTATATATATATTATATATATATATATATATATATATATAATATATATATAATATATATTATATATATTATATATATATAATATATATTATATATATATTATATATATATAATATATATATAATATATATATATATATATATAATATATATATATATATTATATATAATATATATATGCACAGCATTATTATTCCAGTATATAATATATATATATTTATATATATAGTTTTCGAGATGCTCGATTTGAACACCTGAATGCACAACAACATGGCATTTTCTCTGGTTATCCTTACAGGACGACCAGAAACACAGCCAAATTGTATGAATGCAGCAGAAGGACTGGTCATTAATGGTCTCAGTCAAGATGGCCACATCTGCTCAAGTAGTGCGTTGATCGCCATCCTTTTGCAGTTTCTAAATGTTGGTCCCTTCCTCCCATTACTGACAAAATTCCTGACATAACAATCTGTTTGAACTCTTGTCTCCTTTAACTTCCTCACTAACTGTCTATACTTCTGTACTGTCCCAGATGTTCCCTCCCTGTCTGCATTATTTGTCTGGTATAAAACCTCCATTGCCGTAATTCACAGATATTTGGCAGATACGTCTTTGTATGTAGTCTATATACTCCAAATCACGCATGCGCTTATATTCAATAATGTAGACAATATTCTGAATTTGACTGACCTATCACTTAGTGCCCAAATAGCCTACGCTATACCTCTATTTATAACAAATATACAGATTAGGTCATTTTATTTATGGAAAATAATTCTTCATCGCTAAATGACGAAATAATTATAATTGTTTTTAGAATAGTTTACTTTGTTTTATTACAAGACGTGTACAGTTAATAGTCACGTAAAACGAAATATTGACACATCAAAGAATAAAACAACACATTAAGGAACATTTTCGCAGTATGCATATTTATATTATAGGCGAGCGGCAAATCCCCAAAAGTGCTTTATTTACGAGTTTGACTGCTCCCCATACACACACACCCAAATATTATATCGTTTGATAGCTCTTCATCCCCCCGTTCCAAGGAGACCTGACGCATAGTTGTCAAGTGCAGTAAGCAAAATTGTGCGCATCCGCAGTCGTCTTAACATTACGATGGTTGCATATCTACTTTACTTAACTACGAGATGGACAAGTCATACACTTTTGGAAGGCTTATTGTATACCCGTCAAAATGAGATACGATATGGAGGTGTTACCTCATATGGTACCAGTGGGGCTAAGGAACTGGAACTGCTCTATTTATATGTACGAGTCATACACTATGTGAAAGAACCATTTCTCCCCGTCAAAATTAAATATGACAGTTAGTTTATGATGTAGGTGTGGAGAGCCGATCGAACAGAGTTACCGTCAAGTGAGCAATGTTCAAAATTGTGTCATCCGCAAACGTCAATATAAATGGTTGCGTATATCAACTTTACTTATCTATTCATGTCAATGTTGTATACCTTTGGATAGCCAACTGTCTCCCCGTAGATATGGTATACGACGAGGAGCTATCAAGTTGTGCAGTAAGTGTGGAGTGAAAGTTAAATAAGGTCACCATCAAACGACGAATGTTTAAAGCTACGCCACTCCACAAAAGTACTACAGTTACAATGGGTGCATAGCTACTTTATCTACATACACTAGACCATGGTATGTACATACCGTTTGAAAGCGTGTTGTATCCCCGTCAAAATTAGGTATGGCATGGAGTTGTGAAGTGGTGCTCTAACTGTGGAGTGCAGTTTTAACAAGGTTACCGTCAAACGATGAATTTTCGAAATTATACCTTTCCGCATATAGTAGGTTAGCCAACATGTGATGTTATACTTTTAACTGCATTTTTCTTAATTGCAGGAATTAGTTCTTGCTAGATCCATCATACAGGGGATAAGAAAATACTTGTATGTGGATGCCACCCTCGATTTTGAAGGTTATTTGAATGTCACAAACTCAAACATGTGTCAAAATATTTGTATTAATTAATTGACATCTTATGTACACACAGTTGCATAAACCAAACTATTTTATAATTTGTACATGTATTGTCTGTGTTATCTGGTGTTGAACTTTGAATTTACTCTCAAATATATGGGATAATCTAACGCAAAAACACCAAACCACCACGTACACCAAAGTTGTTTAAACACCCAATTATTATCTGTAAGTCTGTTTGTATATATTCCTGTTGATATAATGTAGGCCTACATATTATTTCTTACTACACGTGCATTTGGACATTAACTTGACGTGAAAGTCTAAGTACTTTCCCAAAATGTAGTTAGGATGTTAAAGAAGAGGGGTGGCAATCGCAGATTAGAATTCTACTCGCAACACAGTCGACCAACTGTCAGATGTTTTGAGGAACGAATATGCATCGTACAAACTATGCCCTCCCGATGGAGAATAGTCTCTCTGGCAGATGTGAAACACCCCGAGAAGACAGCACAAGAGGCTCGTGCAGTATTCATTAAAGGATAGTTTGCTGTGAAGAAAACCAAAAGAAGCTTCAACCAAGTGCCTGCTGATCAGGCAACTGAGCCAATTACTAGCACATGCAGGATGCATAATGGTATCATCGGTATTACCAAAAAATCGATCTAGCCAGTTCGCCGAGCCGCCCTGTATTTTGAGTGGCATCCACAGACATCTACAATAGGGGATAGCCGCGTTCACACAGGCGTTATGATACGTTATTCCTTCCTCGTATACGTTATGAGATGATATAACTGTACATTCACAATCTGCCTGTAACCAAATCTTTGCATGGTGATCAGCGTGTGCAAAATGAAGTTGTCGGTATGCTACTCACGAGCGAGTGCCATAAAATAGGTGACACACAACATATCCAGCCCGTTTAAATTCCCCGTCGTGACCAATTCCCTTGACAAGGAGCTGGTTGGTTCTGGACATTTTGCAAGCTCGATGACTTCACATGACCACAAATGGATGATGATGAATCCCTGTTAGTGCGTGGAAGCTGAGCAGGTTATCATTCGGTGGTTGTGTAAGTATTTCAGATTGTTTCTGGAAGTTCCAAGTGTGTACGAAGTCCAGCCATACCAAGACTCGGTAGCTATGCCTTTGGTGATGAAGTCTTGTCACCTCCAAATGTGGCTATAGACAACGGGACAGGGGATAACTAAAGATTCATGGTGTTTACTATTCCAACTATTCGTCCAGTAGTGATACCGTTGATCTATTGCTTTAACAGCTTACTGTCAACTTTGGTAATGTTTTGTACATTGTGTAGTTGCAAAAGTTTATGAACGTTGCTTTCTCGGTGCGTCATGAAACCATGTAGTTTCTCCAACCAGTCGTTGCTTCGCGGTGATGATAACCTGCTATGTTTCTTGGTCGTTATATGCGTTGACTATTAGCCACGTCACTTGAAGCAGAGTCTCAGCCCTGATGATGTCCAGCATAATCTCAACAGTTTAAACAGATAATAGTAATAAATAGTATGCATATTAAATAAGTAATAAATAGTATGCCTATACATCAACAGGAATATATACAAACAGGATTACAAAGAATAATTTGGTGTGTAAACAACTTTGGTATATTTGTATTTGGAAATTCAAAGATCAACCCTTGATAAAACAGACAATACATGTACAAATTATAACATACTTGGTTTTATGCAACGGTGTGTACAAGAAGATATCAATTAATTAATTAAAATATTTTGACACAACTTTGAGTTTGTGACATTCAAATAACCTTCAAAATTGAGGCTAGCATCCACATACACTATTTTATTATCCATTTTGTGATGAATTTAGCAAGAATTCCTGTCATTAACAAAAGAATGCAGTTAAAAGTATATATGCTGGCTAACCTACTATCTGCGGAAAGGCATAATTTCACAAAATCATCTTTTGACTGTGTTTAACCTGCACACCACAGTTAGATCGCCACTGTACAACTCCACGCCATACCACATTGTGACGGGGATACAATACGCTTTCAAACGGTATGTAACATGTCCATAATATTTAGATAAAGTAGCTATGCAACCATTGTAAATGTAGAACTTTTGTGGAGTGGCGTACCTTTGAACATTCGTCGTTTGATGGTGACCCTGTTTAACCTTCATTCCACACCTACTGCACCACTTGATAGCTCCCCGTCGTATTCCATATTTACGAGACAATTGGCTTTCCAAAGGTATACGACATTGACAAGAATAGATAAGTAAAGTATATATATCCAACCATTTATATTGTATGACGTTTGCAGGATGACACAATTTCGAACATTGATCACTTGACAGTGACTCTGTTTGATCGTCACTGCACACCTACTCCTTCAACTGACAGCTCCATGTCATGTCTGGTTTTGATATGGTTCTTTCACACAGTGTATGACTCGTACATATAAATGGAGCAATTGCAGGGTTATTGTAACCTTATGACTTTAGGGGTATTGCCCAAAAAATCGAATGTTCATCATTTCGCGGTGACCTTGTTTGACCTTAGCTCTACTGGTACCATATGAGGTAACACCACCATATCGTACTTTGTGTTGACGGAAATACAATAAGCTTTCCAAAAATATATGACTTGGCCATCTCTTAGTTAAATAAAGTAGATATTCAACCATTGTAATGTTAAGACGATTGCGGAGGCGCACAATTTCGAAAATTCATCATTTGACGGTGACCTTGTTTGACCTTGGATTCACGCTCACTGCACCATTTGACAACTCAACTACTGGGCTCTTTTGGACGGGGAGGTGTAGGACTTTCCAATGATATAATGTTTGGGTGTGGGTATGGGTGGCATTTAAATCGATCCGATAGTTGGTTCTACATCTCGCCTATAACAAATAAAACAGAAACATATTTTGTAGGAAATAAGCGGTTTCTTAATCGTTATTTGGAACACACAAACATCATAACTAATTTACTATTTGATTACGATATGTTTCTTCATATCTTGTTAAATGCCACCATTAACTTCGGAATGGGGGTTGAAAATTAAAAAGAATCTGATTCACTGTGCTCCTGTACCGGGGCAGATTGGATCACTACATCGGGCACAGAGAATCAAACATTAGATTCTAACAGAATATTCACGAATATTGTATTTATATGACTGACATAAGCTAATTCGCTAACTGTTACATCAAATGTGCTTAAACATAATGCTCTGGGTTATAATTATATCACTATTATGCTTACAGTACAACAGTAGCCTGAGTCTAATGGCTGTAGGCAAACTTCGAAAAAACAAATAATGTATTTCAAGATTTTTAGGCAAACGTGTGGAAATTACATCTAGATATAATGCTATAGGATTATGTTCCGGATTATAAAGATTGAAAGATTACAAAGGTAACATAATTATCATGCTTCGCATATTGAGCCATTGTATATCCAAACTCACTGTATGCTTGGTTTCCTGTTCCGGGATGATCCATACTAAACCACAAAAACAATATAGTCATGAAAGTTTACTTTTGAAGGTGAAAAACATACTTTACCTTGCTATTCGCCATCAGCGAGATCTTTCTCGAACAGAAGCATTACTTTAGATGGGGTATGCCTAGAGGCATAAGGTGATGAGAGCATCTTGGGATTTCCATGTCTCAGTTTCTATAAATAGCCACTAAGTCATTGTTCCCCTTGAGCCATTGTGCCCCGGTCTACCATACACCTACAAATAACCCTACCGATATATTGGTAGAAACTGGATTCAACTTGATGAACACCATAACATAAAACATGTCAACGTGTTGTGACAACTTGAACTAATTTTGTTTAGTTCAATAATTGATTTAACTATTCAAAATCGGTATCTCAACAATTAAACATATACACCGTCAAATTCATCAGTTGCAGCTGCTGTATTTCCTCATAAATGTGATAATCTGATGATCAAGAGGTAATTTAATTTATAAAACCAAGGTTATGTGTTGAATTGATAATCTAATGGTCCAGCGGTAAATTTTATATTTTGAACGAATGAGAAGTGGACCAAGTGGACGTCAGGCAGTAAATTCGGCACTATGGCCACTCAAGCAATTATTTTTGATTTGAATTAAGGTAGCTGCACCGACTATCATGTCAGTTGATTTCTTATCTTTATTTTGATAGAACGTTAGTAGGTGTCAGTATTAATTAACATGTGTACTATTAAAAAAACAAAGGCACTATTACCATATGTCACCAATTAGTCCTTTAAAAACGAGTATTTTTAGTGTGTCTGTGAAAGTCTCTTCAGATTCTTGGAAACTGATGATGTTTCCATAGTGACGATCAGGTGTGCGTCAGCCCAGTTCAAACATAAATTCATTCATCATGAATGCAGATCATACTAGTCTGGTTATTCTCATGCCACTAGGCTGTTGTATTATAATTACCTAAATACATCACGCTGTCAAATCACCAAATACTGGCCGTAGTTTTATTTATTCTCCGATAATGCCCGACCTCAGTCGCCATTTGCAATGACACGTGACTGACCCCAGCAGGTGTCAATCAATCTTGTCTACCACAACAAGTTCAACACATTGCCCTTCGTAACACAATATCATGAGACAACTTGGCAGGAAAACCTTGGGGAGAAATCTCAGTAATAGAAGTGTCTGTCAAATTGTGTTGAAATAAGCCACATGCCAGTAAAAAAGTCACATTTCTAAGCAAAAAACAAGCATCTGGTTACAGTTGTATTATTGGTAAAAACCAGGAAGTATTACTTAATGTAACTTTTTATAAAAACTACAATACTTACAAAGCCATAACTTGGCATATGAACTCGTCTTGTGTTTACCCAAAATTGTACGGGATGGTTTAATGTTTGGTGAAGGGGTCGTGCCAAAAAATGCAGTACGGATTTTTGCTGTCTTTCAACTTTGTAGCAAAATGTTTATGAAGCTGTATCAAACTTAATATGCATCTGTTGACAAAAAACCCGTATGAATATCAGTAGTATATAGGAGGATGAGCGGCTCGCCCCGCCCCTTTTCAGACCTCGCTCTATGCATAAAAAACGCGCTAATCGTTTTCGGGAACATACTTATAAAAACAAGATCAAAGGATTTTGTGTAACCTGATCGTTTTCGGGAACATACTTATAAAAAACGTGATTGATGGCCTGTCACTTTTGATTGATGACCTTGAGGCGCCACCTAACGGTTATTCCAGTGATTATTTTAACCCTAGCGGTCAATGTAGGACCTATCGATAATATTATATATATATATATATATATATATATATATATATATATATGTAAGTCTGTATATAACCACAACGGTAAAACCCTTATAGCTATATATATATATATATATATATATATATGCTCGGCGCTGCGCGTGACTATTTTAACCCTAGCGGTCAACGTAGGACCTATATATATATATATATATATATATATATATATATATATATATATATATATATGTAAGTCTGTATATAACCACAACGGTAAAACCCTTATAGCTATATATATATATATATATATATATATATAACATACTTATAAAAAACGTGATTGATGGCCTGTCACTTTTGATTGATGACCCTTCCCCTTGAGGCGCCCCCTAACGGTCATCCCAGTGACTATTTTAGCCCTAGCGGTCAACGTAGGACCTATCGATATATATATATATATATATATATATATGTAAGTCTCATCCCAGTGACTATTTTAGCCCTAGCGGTCAACGTAGGACCTATCGATATATATATATATGTAAGTCTCATCCCAGTGACTATTTTAGCCCTAGCGGTCAACGTAGGACCTATCGATATATATATATATATATATATGTTGTGGTTATAGCGGCGCTGCGCTCTAAACCCATTGTGTGAAAATAACCCCGCTGTACCCTATGTAGCAGCAGCAGCGGTGCGCGCTCGCAGCAGCAGGCGTGGCCTATGATCCGGCGGCCTAGTTTCTAAATATAACCATGCGGCTAGCCGGCTCTGTAACGGCGTTAATTTCAGCTGGCTGGCGTTATCAAAACGAATCCCATGCATGCGTTTAGCATTTAAAAGCTATACTCAGCGGCCGGCCTGTTAAGGCAGGATGTTTATATGCAGTGGATAGACGAATGGACGCAAAATGGTGTAAGTTATGTTTTATTAATAGAAGTCACGGTGGCGTGAGCCAGGCGGCCGGGCCTGCGTACTGTTTGCTTGAGAGCCTCGTCCCCCCAATTGGCTCAGGTGCCGTAGCCGAGCGGCGCGTGAGTTGTCCCCGTCAAACTGCCGTTGTAGCATTGTTGAGCGACCGGCTGGAATTAACGGCAAGTTTTCACACGACATACAGGTTTGTTGTAGAGTGTTGTGTGTAGGCAGGTGTATTTCCTTTCCACGTCGAGGCAGGTGGATTCTGTGAAATAATGCATATGAATAATGAGGAGTTTCCCAAGAACTAAATCACTGTTATTATTATAAAAGTAATTAATAAAGAATAGTTTAATACAAGAATAGCATATAAATAATATAAAAGTAATTAATATAAAACTTACCGATAGGATAAAAGACGAAATACCGCTGTACTAAATAAAATAAATAAAATAAAACTTACCGCTGTTCTTTGCATATGAATAATGGAGGAGAACTAAATCACTGTTATTAATATAAGAGGAGAACTAAATCAATAATTAATAAAGAATAGTAATTAATAAAGAATAGCATATTATTAATATAAAAGTAATTAATAAATAATATAAAACTTACGGATAGGATAAAAGACGACTTACCGCTCTACTAAATAAATAAAATAAAATAAAATAAAACTTACCGCTGATCTTTCGTGGAAGGTTGCTCAGACGTTGTGCTGACGGTAGCCATGATTGAATGAAAATGAGCAACGACCGTTGCATGCATGCATTATTTCCTAAAGTCATTTATGCGTTAAGCGCGCATGCGCGAAAATGACGTAAAAACATTTTTACTATCCGTAAGTTTTATATTATTAATTAATTACTTTTATATTAATAATATGCTATTCTTTATTAATTACTATTCTTTATTAATTATTGATTTAGTTCTCCTCTTATATTAATAACAGTGATTTAGTTCTCCTCCATTATTCATATGCAAAGAACAGCGGTAAGTTTTATTTTATTTATTTTATTTAGTACAGCGGTATTTCGTCTTTTATCCTATCGGTAAGTTTTATATTAATTACTTTTATATTATTTATATGCTATTCTTGTATTAAACTATTCTTTATTAATTACTTTTATAATAATAACAGTGATTTAGTTCTTGGGAAACTCCTCATTATTCATATGCATTATTTCACAGAATCCACCTGCCTCGACGTGGAAAGGAAATACACCTGCCTACACACAACACTCTACAACAAACCTGTATGTCGTGTGAAAACTTGCCGTTAATTCCAGCCGGTCGCTCAACAATGCTACAACGGCAGTTTGACGGGGACAACTCACGCGCCGCTCGGCTACGGCACCTGAGCCAATTGGGGGGACGAGGCTCTTAAGCAAACAGTACGCAGGCCCGGCCGCCTGGCTCACGCCACCGTGACTTCTATTAATAAAACATAACTTACACCATTTTGCGTCCATTCGTCTATCCACTGCATATAAACATCCTGCCTTAACAGGCCGGCCGCTGAGTATAGCTTTTAAATGCTAAACGCATGCATGGGATTCGTTTTGATAACGCCAGCCAGCTGAAATTAACGCCGTTACAGAGCCGGCTAGCCGCATGGTTATATTTAGAAACTAGGCCGCCGGATCATAGGCCACGCCTGCTGCTGCGAGCGCGCACCGCTGCTGCTGCTACATAGGGTACAGCGGGGTTATTTTCACACAATGGGTTTAGAGCGCAGCGCCGCTATAACCACAACATATATATATATATATATATATCGATAGGTCCTACGTTGACCGCTAGGGCTAAAATAGTCACTGGGATGAGACTTACATATATATATATATATATCGATAGGTCCTACGTTGACCGCTAGGGCTAAAATAGTCACTGGGATGAGACTTACATATATATATATATATATATCGATAGGTCCTACGTTGACCGCTAGGGCTAAAATAGTCACTGGGATGACCGTTAGGGGGCGCCTCAAGGGGAAGGGTCATCAATCAAAAGTGACAGGCCATCAATCACGTTTTTTATAAGTATGTTATATATATATATATATATATATATATATATAGCTATAAGGGTTTTACCGTTGTGGTTATATACAGACTTACATATATATATATATATATATATATATATATATAGGTCCTACGTTGACCGCTAGGGTTAAAATAGTCACGCGCAGCGCCGAGCATATATATATATATATATATATATATAGCTATAAGGGTTTTACCGTTGTGGTTATATACAGACTTACATATATATATATATATATATATATATATATATATATATATAATATTATCGATAGGTCCTACATTGACCGCTAGGGTTAAAATAATCACTGGAATAACCGTTAGGTGGCGCCTCAAGGTCATCAATCAAAAGTGACAGGCCATCAATCACGTTTTTTATAAGTATGTTCCCGAAAACGATCAGGTTACACAAAATCCTTTGATCTTGTTTTTATAAGTATGTTCCCGAAAACGATTAGCGCGTTTTTTATGCATAGAGCGAGGTCTGAAAAGGGGCGGGGCGAGCCGCTCATCCTCCTATATACTACTGATATTCATACGGGTTTTTTGTCAACAGATGCATATTAAGTTTGATACAGCTTCATAAACATTTTGCTACAAAGTTGAAAGACAGCAAAAATCCGTACTGCATTTTTTGGCACGACCCCTTCACCAAACATTAAACCATCCCGTACAATTTTGGGTAAACACAAGACGAGTTCATATGCCAAGTTATGGCTTTGTAAGTATTGTAGTTTTTATAAAAAGTTACATTAAGTAATACTTCCTGGTTTTTACCAATAATACAACTGTAACCAGATGCTTGTTTTTTGCTTAGAAATGTGACTTTTTTACTGGCATGTGGCTTATTTCAACACAATTTGACAGACACTTCTATTACTGAGATTTCTCCCCAAGGTTTTCCTGCCAAGTTGTCTCATGATATTGTGTTACGAAGGGCAATGTGTTGAACTTGTTGTGGTAGACAAGATTGATTGACACCTGCTGGGGTCAGTCACGTGTCATTGCAAATGGCGACTGAGGTCGGGCATTATCGGAGAATAAATAAAACTACGGCCAGTATTTGGTGATTTGACAGCGTGATGTATTTAGGTAATTATAATACAACAGCCTAGTGGCATGAGAATAACCAGACTAGTATGATCTGCATTCATGATGAATGAATTTATGTTTGAACTGGGCTGACGCACACCTGATCGTCACTATGGAAACATCATCAGTTTCCAAGAATCTGAAGAGACTTTCACAGACACACTAAAAATACTCGTTTTTAAAGGACTAATTGGTGACATATGGTAATAGTGCCTTTGTTTTTTTTAATAGTACACATGTTAATTAATACTGACACCTACTAACGTTCTATCAAAATAAAGATAAGAAATCAACTGACATGATAGTCGGTGCAGCTACCTTAATTCAAATCAAAAATAATTGCTTGAGTGGCCATAGTGCCGAATTTACTGCCTGACGTCCACTTGGTCCACTTCTCATTCGTTCAAAATATAAAATTTACCGCTGGACCATTAGATTATCAATTCAACACATAACCTTGGTTTTATAAATTAAATTACCTCTTGATCATCAGATTATCACATTTATGAGGAAATACAGCAGCTGCAACTGATGAATTTGACGGTGTATATGTTTAATTGTTGAGATACCGATTTTGAATAGTTAAATCAATTATTGAACTAAACAAAATTAGTTCAAGTTGTCACAACACGTTGACATGTTTTATGTTATGGTGTTCATCAAGTTGAATCCAGTTTCTACCAATATATCGGTAGGGTTATTTGTAGGTGTATGGTAGACCGGGGCACAATGGCTCAAGGGGAACAATGACTTAGTGGCTATTTATAGAAACTGAGACATGGAAATCCCAAGATGCTCTCATCACCTTATGCCTCTAGGCATACCCCATCTAAAGTAATGCTTCTGTTCGAGAAAGATCTCGCTGATGGCGAATAGCAAGGTAAAGTATGTTTTTCACCTTCAAAAGTAAACTTTCATGACTATATTGTTTTTGTGGTTTAGTATGGATCATCCCGGAACAGGAAACCAAGCATACAGTGAGTTTGGATATACAATGGCTCAATATGCGAAGCATGATAATTATGTTACCTTTGTAATCTTTCAATCTTTATAATCCGGAACATAATCCTATAGCATTATATCTAGATGTAATTTCCACACGTTTGCCTAAAAATCTTGAAATACATTATTTGTTTTTTCGAAGTTTGCCTACAGCCATTAGACTCAGGCTACTGTTGTACTGTAAGCATAATAGTGATATAATTATAACCCAGAGCATTATGTTTAAGCACATTTGATGTAACAGTTAGCGAATTAGCTTATGTCAGTCATATAAATACAATATTCGTGAATATTCTGTTAGAATCTAATGTTTGATTCTCTGTGCCCGATGTAGTGATCCAATCTGCCCCGGTACAGGAGCACAGTGAATCAGATTCTTTTTAATTTTCAACCCCCATTCCGAAGTTAATGGTGGCATTTAACAAGATATGAAGAAACATATCGTAATCAAATAGTAAATTAGTTATGATGTTTGTGTGTTCCAAATAACGATTAAGAAACCGCTTATTTCCTACAAAATATGTTTCTGTTTTATTTGTTATAGGCGAGATGTAGAACCAACTATCGGATCGATTTAAATGCCACCCATACCCACACCCAAACATTATATCATTGGAAAGTCCTACACCTCCCCGTCCAAAAGAGCCCAGTAGTTGAGTTGTCAAATGGTGCAGTGAGCGTGAATCCAAGGTCAAACAAGGTCACCGTCAAATGATGAATTTTCGAAATTGTGCGCCTCCGCAATCGTCTTAACATTACAATGGTTGAATATCTACTTTATTTAACTAAGAGATGGCCAAGTCATATATTTTTGGAAAGCTTATTGTATTTCCGTCAACACAAAGTACGATATGGTGGTGTTACCTCATATGGTACCAGTAGAGCTAAGGTCAAACAAGGTCACCGCGAAATGATGAACATTCGATTTTTTGGGCAATACCCCTAAAGTCATAAGGTTACAATAACCCTGCAATTGCTCCATTTATATGTACGAGTCATACACTGTGTGAAAGAACCATATCAAAACCAGACATGACATGGAGCTGTCAGTTGAAGGAGTAGGTGTGCAGTGACGATCAAACAGAGTCACTGTCAAGTGATCAATGTTCGAAATTGTGTCATCCTGCAAACGTCATACAATATAAATGGTTGGATATATATACTTTACTTATCTATTCTTGTCAATGTCGTATACCTTTGGAAAGCCAATTGTCTCGTAAATATGGAATACGACGGGGAGCTATCAAGTGGTGCAGTAGGTGTGGAATGAAGGTTAAACAGGGTCACCATCAAACGACGAATGTTCAAAGGTACGCCACTCCACAAAAGTTCTACATTTACAATGGTTGCATAGCTACTTTATCTAAATATTATGGACATGTTACATACCGTTTGAAAGCGTATTGTATCCCCGTCACAATGTGGTATGGCGTGGAGTTGTACAGTGGCGATCTAACTGTGGTGTGCAGGTTAAACACAGTCAAAAGATGATTTTGTGAAATTATGCCTTTCCGCAGATAGTAGGTTAGCCAGCATATATACTTTTAACTGCATTCTTTTGTTAATGACAGGAATTCTTGCTAAATTCATCACAAAATGGATAATAAAATAGTGTATGTGGATGCTAGCCTCAATTTTGAAGGTTATTTGAATGTCACAAACTCAAAGTTGTGTCAAAATATTTTAATTAATTAATTGATATCTTCTTGTACACACCGTTGCATAAAACCAAGTATGTTATAATTTGTACATGTATTGTCTGTTTTATCAAGGGTTGATCTTTGAATTTCCAAATACAAATATACCAAAGTTGTTTACACACCAAATTATTCTTTGTAATCCTGTTTGTATATATTCCTGTTGATGTATAGGCATACTATTTATTACTTATTTAATATGCATACTATTTATTACTATTATCTGTTTAAACTGTTGAGATTATGCTGGACATCATCAGGGCTGAGACTCTGCTTCAAGTGACGTGGCTAATAGTCAACGCATATAACGACCAAGAAACATAGCAGGTTATCATCACCGCGAAGCAACGACTGGTTGGAGAAACTACATGGTTTCATGACGCACCGAGAAAGCAACGTTCATAAACTTTTGCAACTACACAATGTACAAAACATTACCAAAGTTGACAGTAAGCTGTTAAAGCAATAGATCAACGGTATCACTACTGGACGAATAGTTGGAATAGTAAACACCATGAATCTTTAGTTATCCCCTGTCCCGTTGTCTATAGCCACATTTGGAGGTGACAAGACTTCATCACCAAAGGCATAGCTACCGAGTCTTGGTATGGCTGGACTTCGTACACACTTGGAACTTCCAGAAACAATCTGAAATACTTACACAACCACCGAATGATAACCTGCTCAGCTTCCACGCACTAACAGGGATTCATCATCATCCATTTGTGGTCATGTGAAGTCATCGAGCTTGCAAAATGTCCAGAACCAACCAGCTCCTTGTCAAGGGAATTGGTCACGACGGGGAATTTAAACGGGCTGGATATGTTGTGTGTCACCTATTTTATGGCACTCGCTCGTGAGTAGCATACCGACAACTTCATTTTGCACACGCTGATCACCATGCAAAGATTTGGTTACAGGCAGATTGTGAATGTACAGTTATATCATCTCATAACGTATACGAGGAAGGAATAACGTATCATAACGCCTGTGTGAACGCGGCTATCCCCTATTGTAGATGTCTGTGGATGCCACTCAAAATACAGGGCGGCTCGGCGAACTGGCTAGATCGATTTTTTGGTAATACCGATGATACCATTATGCATCCTGCATGTGCTAGTAATTGGCTCAGTTGCCTGATCAGCAGGCACTTGGTTGAAGCTTCTTTTGGTTTTCTTCACAGCAAACTATCCTTTAATGAATACTGCACGAGCCTCTTGTGCTGTCTTCTCGGGGTGTTTCACATCTGCCAGAGAGACTATTCTCCATCGGGAGGGCATAGTTTGTACGATGCATATTCGTTCCTCAAAACATCTGACAGTTGGTCGACTGTGTTGCGAGTAGAATTCTAATCTGCGATTGCCACCCCTCTTCTTTAACATCCTAACTACATTTTGGGAAAGTACTTAGACTTTCACGTCAAGTTAATGTCCAAATGCACGTGTAGTAAGAAATAATATGTAGGCCTACATTATATCAACAGGAATATATACAAACAGACTTACAGATAATAATTGGGTGTTTAAACAACTTTGGTGTACGTGGTGGTTTGGTGTTTTTGCGTTAGATTATCCCATATATTTGAGAGTAAATTCAAAGTTCAACACCAGATAACACAGACAATACATGTACAAATTATAAAATAGTTTGGTTTATGCAACTGTGTGTACATAAGATGTCAATTAATTAATACAAATATTTTGACACATGTTTGAGTTTGTGACATTCAAATAACCTTCAAAATCGAGGGTGGCATCCACATACAAGTATTTTCTTATCCCCTGTATGATGGATCTAGCAAGAACTAATTCCTGCAATTAAGAAAAATGCAGTTAAAAGTATAACATCACATGTTGGCTAACCTACTATATGCGGAAAGGTATAATTTCGAAAATTCATCGTTTGACGGTAACCTTGTTAAAACTGCACTCCACAGTTAGAGCACCACTTCACAACTCCATGCCATACCTAATTTTGACGGGGATACAACACGCTTTCAAACGGTATGTACATACCATGGTCTAGTGTATGTAGATAAAGTAGCTATGCACCCATTGTAACTGTAGTACTTTTGTGGAGTGGCGTAGCTTTAAACATTCGTCGTTTGATGGTGACCTTATTTAACTTTCACTCCACACTTACTGCACAACTTGATAGCTCCTCGTCGTATACCATATCTACGGGGAGACAGTTGGCTATCCAAAGGTATACAACATTGACATGAATAGATAAGTAAAGTTGATATACGCAACCATTTATATTGACGTTTGCGGATGACACAATTTTGAACATTGCTCACTTGACGGTAACTCTGTTCGATCGGCTCTCCACACCTACATCATAAACTAACTGTCATATTTAATTTTGACGGGGAGAAATGGTTCTTTCACATAGTGTATGACTCGTACATATAAATAGAGCAGTTCCAGTTCCTTAGCCCCACTGGTACCATATGAGGTAACACCTCCATATCGTATCTCATTTTGACGGGTATACAATAAGCCTTCCAAAAGTGTATGACTTGTCCATCTCGTAGTTAAGTAAAGTAGATATGCAACCATCGTAATGTTAAGACGACTGCGGATGCGCACAATTTTGCTTACTGCACTTGACAACTATGCGTCAGGTCTCCTTGGAACGGGGGGATGAAGAGCTATCAAACGATATAATATTTGGGTGTGTGTGTATGGGGAGCAGTCAAACTCGTAAATAAAGCACTTTTGGGGATTTGCCGCTCGCCTATAATATAAATATGCATACTGCGAAAATGTTCCTTAATGTGTTGTTTTATTCTTTGATGTGTCAATATTTCGTTTTACGTGACTATTAACTGTACACGTCTTGTAATAAAACAAAGTAAACTATTCTAAAAACAATTATAATTATTTCGTCATTTAGCGATGAAGAATTATTTTCCATAAATAAAATGACCTAATCTGTATATTTGTTATAAATAGAGGTATAGCGTAGGCTATTTGGGCACTAAGTGATAGGTCAGTCAAATTCAGAATATTGTCTACATTATTGAATATAAGCGCATGCGTGATTTGGAGTATATAGACTACATACAAAGACGTATCTGCCAAATATCTGTGAATTACGGCAATGGAGGTTTTATACCAGACAAATAAT
>OZ023206.1:69257071-69302071 GCA_963995525.1 Escarpia spicata | reverse complement strand
TTCAGAGACGACTTCGAACGATCCCGGTAATGAAGTAATCTTGCTTTTCTCGGTTCCCAGGGTGGCGGATGAACGGGCGACGGACATGGGATGGGAGCGGATATAGAGCTCGTGTGACGGCGTTCGACCTATCACGTGCCTTCGTGGAAAATAAAATCCGAGTCAATTGATCCTTTTCCACTTGTCTCCCATTTGTTATAAACTTGTATGATATGTCTTGATGTACTGGCACACTGTTCAACCGTGCCGTAGCGTTTTTTTCCACTCTAGTACTATACATTATCGAAACGGTGAAATAGCTATCATTCTAAGGTTAACAACCACTGCATTTCACGATTGTGCACGAAAGGCATATTCAACAAAATCGTGGTGCAAGGGAGATGATCTCACCTTTTTCGTATAGGGGCTACTAATTAATTAGTTGGCATGGGTGATATATGCGGTTAAATCGTTCGAATAGTTTTTGTTTATGCCGAAGTAATAATATTGTCCTAATTTAGCACAACTTGCGGATGGCATATACGTCATGCAACGTGTAAAATCATAACAACGTGATCAATCATTATGTATATACTTGCATATTAATTATATAATTATGTCAATATTTTAAAACATGAAATTGACAGAAATCTGATAAAGACAGGTTATTCGTAGGTGAAAATTGTTGGATGGACTCTCGCTAAGCCTAAGGTTTCCTAGTCAACATGCCATCCGGAGCGTGTAGCAATCTTGTTAATGACATTCTAGTAAGATTATTTAAGGAATCCACAACTTCAATTCGATAGCCTTTTTCTAGCTTCTGTTGTAACAATGTGCTCTTGTCTCTTTCACAGGACCGACGTCTTCATTATATTTACAGTATGCTTCGAACCTCCTCCAAAAATAACCACGTGGAGCAAAGGATCTAAAGACGTTGCCTTGTGGAGATGTGTTGTAGGCAATCACTGGAAACTCAACAATCTCAAAATGGAATAGACGAGCCACTTGGACGACTTCGTGTAACGTCATTGGCTGGCTGAACTGTAATAGCAGCTTTTGTTAAAAAGTACGTTGATGTGGCTTACATGATGTAAATATACTTAGACAAAATAGTTTATGCGTCTGTGTATATGTTGCTTAGAAGCCGAGATATCTGGATAATGGATTTCTGTAGCGACCATCTTGAATTTCAATATGGCCGTCATCCTTGGATACTGAATAAGACAGACATGGATTCCTTGACCATGGAAATGTTGGGTTAGACTCCAAGAACATGATTTTATGCTGCTTAGAAGCTGATATATCTGGATACTGGATTTCCGTGGCAGCCATTTTTTTAATCAAGATGGCGGCTAGGTACCATGTCAAGAGCGATGGGTATCTAGCTTGAAATGATTCTATATATCATAATCTACACGTGTGCCAATGTTCATGCTTTTGTTAAAAAGTGCACAATCATGTCCCTTAGCCGCTGTACTGTACTGCGAATCGGACAATAGTTGCAGCTGAAGATGCGTCGGTGATAACACTCAATGCATACAAGTTAATAGTAACTTTATTTGAAACACCTGATATATTACGTATTCAATCACAGTTAAATAACGTACAGTAAGGGTACATGTAAAATGATGTAATAATATGTTTTCCGTACGTACAATCTCTTATTCCGTAATAATAATAAATAAAAAAATTGTAATAGTAATCGTATATAATATTATATTTCCGGATCTTAAAGTAGTATACTAACGGTACACCAAGTAACAATATTATATAAAGTAAATGATAAATCAGCGTGACACAATAACATGTATAATATAAATACATGGAATACAGAAATGCAAGTGATATTTCAGCATAAGGGATAATAATATATACCATGTACTACACATATATGGCATGCAGTAACTGATAAATTAACATGAAACAATAAACTTAGCGCTGTGATTACATGGTATGCTATAAATCATGTCGGAAAGTTAAAAAATGATGTAAATATAAGTCAATGGCATACAGTAACCAATAAGACAGCATAATAAAATATAATGTATACAATTATAAATACATGGCAGGCAATAACTGTGATATATCAGCGTGAATATGTCGTATAGGAAAACCATGAAAATATACATAAGTGTAATACATTATAGAAAGGTCGCATAAATAAATAGTAAACTAAATGTAAACATTATGCATGAATACCATTGTACATATTATCATAGCTTAAATACAATAACATTGTAAAATATATTAAATAAAAATATACTGACAATAATGACATGGTGTATAAACATATCAGCTATGCTGAAAACAGACACAAGCTCAGTAAGTAATTATTGTGTTCTCCGTAGTATGTTAACGTCGACGATGTTAAGACGATGATGGATGCAATGATCATGTAAGTCATTTGTTTGGCAAACTGAGACAAATCTGTATGATTCCTAGATATTGCAACCCGTCCTGTTATCACTTGATATTTCAGTGAACAAATATAGTCTACTAGGAAGGACCTTCCATGATGGCACACGCAAACAGCGTGAGGTATTAACATGATTTGTGTCCGAATTACGCAAACATATCTGAGGAATTACTAATTAGTTATGTAGGTTCGAACACAACACTTAACGATGCTAATACACGAAATTCAACGTCAACGTCAAAAGTGTTCCATTGAACTCGGGAGGAGGATCGACAACATTACCAAAATGTGAGGTATCCCGCCACAGCAGGAGCCGCGGAAGATCTGGTAACTTGACAATGATCCTACTGGACTATTAACATTCGCTAGGAGGCGCAAGATGTGCTTATGATGTACAGCTGGTCCGCCACGTGCGCCACTATTTGAGTCCACAATTGCAAAAATAAGACGTTAAGTTAAAACAGTTTCGTGATCAGCGTCATTTGTCGTTGGGCATACACAAGCACCGCCACGGCGTAGAGTCGCAGTGCACTCTGGGGACGGGTCGGGTCAACGTCAATGCCGGTGATGTCAGGATTCGAATCTTTGGCATCTGGAATCTGAAATTGTAGTAATTATTACAACATGATTATTACCAGAATGTCGTATTTCATGTTATACGTACGTATTAAGTGAATGTTAATTTACTGCTAAACATGAACCGATAAGATGTTGAATATAATATGTTATCTGCGAGCATTGTTGATTTAAATGTAATCATTATAACGCGTTTACTAGTCGATCAAGCATCTAACATTTTACAGAATATTATTTGATGTACAAATACAGGATTATCAAGAGAAATTCAATCAGTAAAATTACCGGAATTACGCATTTTTGAAATATATGTTCATAACGTTCAAAGAGAAAATTGTGTAAAGAGTAATTTAGAGGAATTTGGGAGAGGAGTGGAGAATGAGAGAGGTTGGTGGAGACAACAGTGCAAGATCAGTGAGGAGGAAGAAAAAAGAAACGAAAAGTCGAGGATCAGAATGGAAGCCAGCCTCTCCCTGGCAGACCGAGACACTAGAGGAGAACAACTCATGTTGTTGTAAATATTAATCTGTTGTTCTGATGCTTGAATATTGTAAACACATAAATATAATGTGAACTCAGTAGGTTCTAGTAGGCGGGTCTGTCACTCATTTTTAACTATCTTATATTAGTGAAAGTAATATGCGCAATCGAACAATTTATTTGTGTTTATTGGCAATGTCTCATGTAGTTATTCACCACGTTCTGTACTTCAACATCGTAAAATTGTACGACTAACCTTAAATACTAAGCATACTATTACTATGAAAAAACTAAAACAAACTTATGATGAAGGTAACAACGAAGAGATTCGAAAAAAACTTCTGCATCACAACATATTGGCCAACTAACCTGTGTTTGCAGAAGCTGGACGAGATTGCGTAGACGCGGAAGAACCTGCGCGCGCAGGTCGCAGTAGAGTTGTCGTTCCGGTGTCTTGCCCGCACTACAGATGATCTGACACGGATTGCCGGAGTCGGTGAGTGAGACACACGCCGCCATGCCGCCGCGCCTGCGAGGTCGCAGCAGTGCCTCGGTGCCGACTGCCGCTAGACGGGTCAATGTGTGGTTGAGGCGTCGGACGGCCAGCAACACTGACGCCAGAGTCATCTGAAGCATACGCAGACACACACACATAATTTATATATATATATATATATATTTCGGATACAATATTCTAATATTATGGAAACTAGCTATCATAAGATAATACCACAATATTTTTGCGTCATGATTTGCGGTCTTAAAGGCGAATAGGCTACCAGTACTAAATGCGTGTATAGTATTATAGGAAGATGGCAGTCCACAGTGTACAGGAAGAAGACGCACACTGACCAGTACCTGAATTTTGCATCCCACCACCCCAAACATCAGAAGTTGGGAGTTGTCAGAACCCTTATGGACAGGTGTGAGACAATAACTTCGGAGGAGTGGGACAAGAAAGAAGAGGTGGAACACCTGAGAGGAGCTCTAAGAGTATGTGGCTATCCGTCGTGGGCCTTGAAAAAGGTGACAGATAGCAGTAAGAAGAAAAAGACCAACAAAAAGACTAAGGACAAAAACTATCGGAGCCAAGTAGTCATCCCATACATAGAGGGGGTCTCAGAGAGAGTACATCGAGTACTGAAAAAGTATGGAGTAGCAACGGCCATGCGTCCCCACACCACCCTCAGGCACCTGTTGGTACATCCCAAAGACAAAGTACAGCTAGAAGAACAGGGCGAACTGGTGTACCAAATACCGTGCAAGAAGTGTGGTGCTGAGTACATTGGGGAGACAGGAAGACTACTCAAAACAAAACACAGAAAGGACGTAGACAACACGAAAAATGAGAAATACACAAGGAGCGGGAAAAAAAGATTGATGTCTACCATCAATAAATCCGCCCTTACAGACCATACGACAACTGAAAACCATATCATAGACTGGGAGGGAGTGAAAATTGTAGACAAAGAACCCAACAGAAGGATTCGGCATATCAAAGAAGCCATCTGGATCAGAAAAACCAAAACACCCATCAACAGAGACGAGGGCAATTACGAACTGCCTCACGTGTACGATGACGTCATTCAGCGTCATAGGTACTGATGAAGTCGGCATGACGCGTCAACGAAAGCCTCTACCAGGTAATTTAACATGATTCTTAGATATGAAAAATGAAAGTTTCTAATTTGCGTGTATAGTATGTATAAAAGAGTGAACATGTCAAGAAAGCGATAATCGATAGATGGCACACCAATGCTATACGTAAGAGTACTTGTAGAATATAAAAATACAAAATTAACAAAATAATATCTGAAACCATTCAATAATCACAACATACAATTTGGAAATCGTACGTATGTATAAATGTTGTATAATGAACCTTCTGCGGCGTACTTCAAATCAGATATTTCCACAATTACCTTTACAATACTGATATAATCGAGACTAGTACGTCATCATAACCGCCGGATTTACCTACGACTCGAATACAACACATATATTACATGTCTTACAATAACACACGACAACAAATGTCATAGTTCAAATATCAGCCAAACCAACCAGACGCCGCGATCAAGCGTGACAACATGCAGACTTTTATACGCACACCTTAATCCACTGGCCACTTTGAATGATAGATTTTCGACGGCCGTGCAGCCTAAGCAACACTATAAATATTCTATTATAGGTAGCGCATGGGTGGGTGTCACAAGTCACATTTATGTATAATGTGCACTACAGCTGTATGATCTCCAAAGCTAATTCTTACTTCAGACAACAAGTCAATGGCAATCACACCGGACTGGATAAAATAATAGTAATTAATACCTAATTGAAAAGTCAATTGAAAGTTAATTGTGATTATGACAATTAAATTAAATTAACCTCTTCCAATAAAGTTAATTAATTAAATAATTGAATGAACAGAATTAACATATTAACAATTAACAACTGAAACTACCCCATGCCTGTGGCATACATTCATGCGCTCCTCGTCAATATGCCTATGTTGGTCTTTTTGAGTAATAAATAAAATAAAACCTCATGAAAACACCGACCTTGCTGACTGGTTTGTTGTTCTTGAAGACGGTCAATGGCGACAGAGAAAGCATTGGCAATACGAAATCAGCTGAGGTCTGACAAACTCCAAGAGGACCCTCGTGTTTATCCGGGCGTGGCAGCAGCGTGTAGACACGGCGGCACTACAGACGAAACCAACATGGGAATTGTGACATCGCAAAACGACGGGAACTAATTCAACGTATGTTCGACTACTAGTTGTTCCATCGCTGGTCCAGCGATGTGACGTTATGATATGCCATATCAAAAGACCACGGCTATTCTGATGTATGTCTTTCCACTTCTAGCAACATGAGAATGCGACAAATATGAATGTGTCGATTCACTCTTGCATAAAAACGTAGAACAAAGCATTTTGGGAAATAACCATACGCACGCGCCCGCGTACAAACACATATACGTACACACAGACATACATACGCACACGCACGCACGCACGCACGCACGCACGCAAACACAGACATACATACGCACATGGGCACGCACACACGCACACACGCATACACACAGACGCACATATACACCACACACACACACACTCACACACACACACACACACACACACACACACACACACACACACACACACACACACACACACACACACATACACACACACACACACACACACACACACACACACACAAACACACACTCATACACACAAACATTTACAGCAACACAATGCTTCAGTGGCCTATTTTACGAAGAGAACTTGCTTGTACAATCAGAAAAGACTACTTACATATGCGCCAATGGTTTCGTCCATTCGATGCTGCGTGTCACTTGACATGGCGAACAAGTCGCTCTTCGATCTGCGCATGCGTAGTAATGTACTTATCGATGACGAGTGGCGACCCGTGGGGAGGGTGCATGATGCCACAATAAGACACACGATTATGAAAACTGCAAGGGAAAGTTACTTAATCATTATTTATACTATAAAGTGGACAAGGTGCATGGGTGTGTGTTGTACTTATTGCCTGCATATATATAATGCTATTATCTATGTTGATAATGTTATCGATTTAAATATTTTAACAACATACATTTTAGATTTGCGTTAACAATATTTCCCCCACAAAAAAACTAATAGTCCTAATAGTATATATAGAATTATATAACAAATTAATTGTCTTCAACAGCTCCAGCATACGAAGACGGATACACATATTCCACCTGAACACATCGACAACATCGATACTGTAATAATCAAGTGTCTGTTATTAATCATAAATCCTACCTTGGATGATTTTCATGTTCAAATCAACGTCTTGATTGCACCTTAACTTTTTGAGAACTTGATATCTAACCATCCTCAAGTAGACCTTATATAGTTCTATCTCTGTATTCATATTGACATTTCCAAGTACGAAAAACATAAAACTAAAATTCCCAACTCTTCAAATCATTATTGACGTCACCCGGAACCTCGAAACCGGAGCAGTCGAACTATAGCATTTGTGTTACGGATCAGCGCTACGTTGACAAAGCACTTAATTAATGCGTTAACTATATCCATATCCACTGCCCATTGTGCGTTGGTGTATTGTAAGGCGCGGGTGCGTGTTAAGCGTAGGCATGCTGTTTTCGTTGGCGTGGGAAATTAATAAAAACTTGTATATTCGGCAGAATTATAGAATTCCACGACCTAACCCTTTCGGTTAATTTTGTATATAATAGTGTCTTTTGTGTTGACAGAAATTAAAAGAAACACCACGGCATCACAGAGCTGCATGCAACACGTCAGAGTAACGCAGCAAATTCCCGAAGGTAAAAAGACTAATGCCAATGAAAGCCACTAAACACGACGGCATCGAAGCGCTGCATTCAATGCAGCAATGTCAATGGATGCCACAGAACACACGAGTGCCTGAGAAATTAATTAACGGCTTTAAAAGGCAAGAAATAATGAATCTGTTGGATCTTACACTCTTGTTTTTGTAGTTCTCTTTCATAATATATGATTATTTGAGTGATAATGTTAACTAAATAATGTATTCTATGTGACAATTACGGTATGCTAACATGTTTCATGTCAGATGCGCATGTCTTTCGAATCAAGTGGCATCTAAATTAGTTTTATACAATTATACGCCAGAGTACAAACTCAGGAAAGAATTATCTCGTAATGTACTATTCACCAGATGGTTGTAGCTAGATTATTGTGTACACTGAAATGACAAAATATCACTCAAATATAGCATCGCTTACCGTGAAAGTGTTATACAATAAAAATAGATAATCCTATTTGCGCTCAAATGTTAATGTGTGTAACGTTGCAGCTGCTTTCTGTTTTTCATTGGTACACAGATGATGTTAACCACCTCATGAAATGCACCGTTCGTCCGGATGTTCGGGTGTTTATAAGCAATTATGTGCGTTTTACAAAGTATTTGAATTTATAAACCAAGATAGATGTTATTAAAAATCACAGTTTAAACTTATGTTTTAGTTTAAACGAAGACATAAAGTAATTATTGCATAAAATAACATTTGCAATGGAAAAAGTTGCCTGAAAAGATAACTGTATTTCAATTCAGAGGCTAGTCATACAAAATTGAAAATACTGCTAGTTTAAATGGAGAGCCTAGATTTATATGTTTAGATTGTTTTTAGATTCAAGAACCTGACCAGGTGTGCAAAGACATTGTGACACATGCTTAAAAGATACACACCTATATGCACAAGGACATACATTCACACGCACGCACGCACGCACTCACTAGATTCAAGAACCTGACCAGGTGTGCAAAAACATTGTGACACAAGCTTAAAAGATGCACACCTATATGCACAAGGACATACATTCACACGCACGCACGCACGCACGCACGCACGCACGCACGAACGAACGAACGCACGCATGCACTCACTCACTCACTCACACACACACACACAAACACACACACACACACACACACACACACGCACACACTACAACGTTTTCCACGAATCCCTGTATTTTTTCCGGGACTGCCACGTTTGTCTCGGAAAGTTTCTACCGTATTGTTCTCTCTAACAAAAAAAAGTTTACAGACTGATCCGTCCGTGATTACAACTAGTTATTGCCATGGCCTGTCACTACGGGTTGGAGTTCATTGTTATTATGAATATATATATATATATATATATTTATACACACACACATTACACTATTACACTACACGTAAATTCCTGCCATATATATATATATATACATTACATTACACGTAAATCCCTGCAACGGACCTCTAACTATATTTAAATATAAGATGTCTCTAAATAACTGTGATACCAACTAACGGGCAACGTATAGAAACTGCAAGAGGATGGCGATCAATGCACTAGCTGAGCAGATGTGTGAAGAAGAGGGGGTGGGATTCACAGATTTATGGGGATACTTTGTTGGGAGGGAAGATATGTACATGAGAGATGGCCTCCATCTTAGTGGAAAGGGGGCAGCAGTTTTCTCAGAGAATCTGCTGCAATCTGTTGACAGTGGGACAGGTTGCATCTATTTAAACTAGATTCGCAGGGGGGACTCACAGAAAAGCCTGAAAATGGAGGCATAGATAAAGACAGCACAAATAAATCAACAAATAACAGTCTGGAAAACTCTTCTGAAGCTGGATATAAATGTGTTTGTTTAAATGCAAGGAGTATAGTAAATAAAAGAAATGAACTAAACATTATGGTAGAAGATATTGACCCTCATATAATAGGTATAACCGAATCCTGGACCACCACCGATATATCAGATGCTGAATTGGGACTGACAGGATATGTAATGTTTAGAAAAGATAGAATAGGAAGAAAGGGAGGTGGAGTTATTTTATATATTAAAGAATCTATTCAGGCTTATGAAATAAAATTAGAAAGAGAAGCAGATTGCGAAGAAGCTGTTTGGTGTAACATAGTTACAGGAAACTCAACGTTGACGGTTGGGTTGGTTTATCGAAGTCCAAACATAAGCATAGAAGAGAATGAAAAAATACAAAACGCTATAAGGGAAGTAAGCAAACGGGACTGTATTATTATGGGGGATTTTAACCATGGGCATATACAATGGAAATCTCTACAGAGTATGGGGAGAGAGGACCACAAGTTTTTAGTTTTAGTTCAAGATACATTCCTTTCTCAACATGTGCTAGAACCAACCAGGGGTGAGAATGTGTTAGACATAGTTTTGTCCTCACAGAATGAATTAGTTGACAATGTCAAGATATGTGAGCCACTGGGGAGTAGCGATCACAACCAGATACATTTTACCATCAAAGTAAAATCAGAAAGGAATAGCAAAAAGCAGTATAGGAGAAATTTCCACAAAGGAAGGTATAAGGACATGAGGAAATATTTAGCAAAGATAGACTGGAATAAGACACTGAAAAATAAGACGGCAACAGAATGCTGGAATATATTAAAGAGTGAAATTAAGTGCATAATCGATAAATTTGTACCCTTCAAAAACCAAGGAAAACGGTCCAAAAAGAAACACTTATCGAAAGAAGCCATTAGAAAAATTAAGTATAAACAAATGATGTGGAAGTCATATAGATGTACTGGAAATGATGAAGACTACAACAATTATAAAGAAGCACTTAACCAAGCTACAGCTGAAATTAGAAATTCAAAGAGAAGCTATGAACAACAATTAGCTAGTAATATAAAACATGACAGCAAGAGTTTTTATGCGTATGTTCGAAGCAAACAGAAAGTTCAAGATAAGGTCGGTCCTCTAGAAGATAGTGCTGGAAATATGATATCAGAGGGATTCATAATGGCAGAAGACCTGAATGAGTACTTTAGTTCAGTGTTTACCAGGGAAGATATTAGTTCACTGCCAATACCAAAGGCTAAGTTCAAGGGGGCAGATTCAGACTATTTAGGACAATTAATTGTAACCCCGGAAATGGTAGCTAAGAAAATAAGGGCTATGAAGGAAAATAAATCACCTGGAGTGGATGGTATTCCACCCAAACTACTATTGGAAATTGTAGAACAAATTAGCATACCACTTGCAACAGTTTTCAACTTGTCATTAGAAGAGGGAGTGGTTCCTTTAGAATGGAAAGAAGCAAACATTATACCGTTATTCAAAAAAGGTTCGAGAAACAAGTCAGAGAACTATAGACCAGTGAGTTTAACATCAGTGATTTGTAAATTATTAGAAAGACTAATTAAAGATCACATGGTGGATTTTCTTGCTAAACAAAACTTGATAAACCCATCTCAACATGGTTTTTTTAAAGCGAGGTCATGCTTAACAAATATGTTATGTTTTTTGGAAGACATCACTAAGTGGGTAGATGAGGGAACACCAGTAGATATCGTCTACTTAGATTTTCAAAAAGCTTTTGACAAAGTACCACATCAAAGATTACTGCTTAAACTAAAGGCCCATGGCATAGGAAATGGTATAATAAACTGGATAGAACAATGGCTGATTGACAGAAGACAACGTGTAGTAGTTGATGGGGAGGCTTCAAACTGGAAATCGGTATTGAGTGGGGTACCACAGGGATCAGTATTAGGTCCTATATTATTCTTAATATACATCAACGATTTGGATGATGAAATAACAAGCAAGGTGTTGAAATTTGCGGATGATACAAAAGTGTTTAGAAGGATTAAAAGTGATGGAGATAGACAGCATTTACAAGATGATCTTGACAGGTTGATGAAATGGTCTGAAAAATGGCAAATGATGTTCAATTTTGGGAAATGTAAATGCCTCCACATAGGACATGGGAACGAAGAGGTAGAATATACAATGGGGGGTACTGTACTAAGTACTACTGTAAAAGAAAAGGACTTAGGGTTAACCGTTAGTGCTGATATGAAGATTTCAGAGCAGTGCGGAATTGCAGCTTCAAAGGGAAATCAAATCCTTGGATTAATTAGGCGAAACATAACGTATAAGGAAAAAGAGCTAATAATACCGCTGTACAAAACAATAGTTAGGCCTCATTTAGAATATTGTATTCAAGCGTGGAGGCCATATCGCAGGAAGGACATAGATATGCTAGAAAGAGTGCAGAGGAGAGCAACTAAAATGATACAAAATCTGAGGGATCTTAGTTATGAAATACGCCTAAAAAAATGCGGTTTAACAACACTAGAGACCAGGAGATTGAGAGGAGATCAGATAGAAGTGTTTAAAATATTGAAGGGTTATGAAAATATTAATAGAAATATGTTTTTCTCAGTTAAGAAAGATAGAAGGACTAGAGGACATGATCTTGCATTAGCAAAGGAGCAGAGTAGATTGGATATAAGAAAGTTTTCATTTTCACAAAGAACTGTAAATTAATGGAACAGATTACCTGCTGATTGTGTGGGTGCTAGTAGCGTGAATATGTTTAAAAATAAAATCGACACATACCTCAGACGGGCGGGATACACATAGATAAAAAGGTCGGACTCTCGAAAAGCCAAGGGCTTCCTTGTCCACCTGCTACCTAGAGTTAATTCTCTGGGTGGCAATCTTGTTAAATCTTGTTAAACTTATCTTACAACGCGTCACAGATCACTATCAGAGAAGCCGTTTATGATAATCATTTACAATTCCGAGTTTGTTAACTTGTAAGAACAGAAACCTCTAGAGCGAACAAGTTGACTACACATGTGGTACAATTCAAGTAATAATACAACATTGAACTAAATCCGGTTTCAGATACTTTACGTAATCGTCGAAATCACAGCACACCGTTTCTTTGCAGAAACAAAACGAGAATTGTTTGAAGTGCGATAATTCCAGAGTATTATCAATCACAATACGCTCTATTAACCTCGGCCATATCATTAACGTAATAATAATAATAGTTTGGTATAATAATTGCGTAGTAACCACCGCCCACAAATGTCATATTTAATAAATGAGCGTCGTGCTTTGTGTGTACGCGTAGATATGCATACACGTATATATACATGCGTTGTACGTATCTATGTATGTGTGTATGTATGTATGTATGTATGTATGTGTGTATGTATGTATGTGTGTATGTATGTATGTATGTATGTATGTATGTGTGTATGTATGTATGTATGTATGTATGTATGTATGTATGTATTTATGTGTATATGTGTGTATGTATGTATGTATGTATGTATGTATGTGTGTGTATGTATGTATGTATGTGTGTCTATGTATGTATGTATGTATGTATGTAGGTAGGTAGGTATGTAGGTAGGTAGGTATGTAGGTATGTAAGTATGAAAATATGAATGTATGAAGGTATGAAGGTATGAAGGTATGAAGGTATGTATGTATACATTATGTATGTATATATATATATATATATATATATGTGTGTATGTATGTATGTATGTATATATGTAATGTATGTATGTGTCCGTAAGTATGTATGTATGTATACATGCACGCATTGTTAGTTCGAACGTACGTACATGCGTACGTGCATTCGTGCGTGCGGTGGTTTGTATATATGTGTGTGTGTGTTTGTGTGTGTGTGTGTGTGTGTGTGTGTGTGTGTGTGTGTGTGTGTGTAAGTGTTTGTGTGTGTGTATACGTGCGTGCGTGTGTGTGTGTGAGTGTGTGTGTGTGTGCGTGTTTAAATACGTTTATTAAATGTACGTATAGTGCTATACATTTGGCCAGCTGCAGAGACGGCCAAAGACACTCACGGTCGCAGCAATAAAGAAACCAAAAAGCGTCAGCAACACATTCATTGTTACTATTGACATTATCGGTTTTATGTTTGGTCAAGTAGTTATGCACTTATATCACTATTTTCGTTACTGTTATGTACTGTCGACAAAAAAGCGTTCGCATAGTTAATTTTGTGAAATCTTGTTTAAGATTAATAAAGCATTGTTATTTTATTGTAATCGGGGGAAGCTATGTTTGTTATGCTACTCTTAGATGCTTTTTTATGGTTTCATCAGCCACCCTAGGAGGAATCCGTACATAAATGATTTGTTACTATCTACCAAGTTATGGTGTCCGGAGGATTGATATATAGGTACACGTGTAAAAGAAACTGTGAACATAAGTAAACACAATGAACATTTATTGCTTTCATTTCTAATAACAAACTGTTCCACAATTTCGCAATGCCTATGACCAGGATTCGACAAAATTGCGGGCCCGCGAGCCCTAGAACCGTAAATCTTTTGTCGGGCCCACAAATGCCGCAAGTGAAAGACCCGGCGCGGTTTTATCGATACATCTGCTGATCCCGCTACAGTGGCGGAAATCAAAAAGGGATTACAAAGAACGCCGCCAGAGTCGAAAGAGGTGTTCGGGAAGCAAAGGCTGAAGGACACCATGGGTAAGACATAAATGGTGTGGTAGGACACCAGAAAGAGGGCTTGAAGATAAGGTAGGACGTGAAGGAGATCAAGCATGCAAGGCGTTGTTTCTATTGGTGGAATTGTCACTGATGGGTAGGAATGCGGCGAATGGTATATTTTTTTTATAATCAAGGGGTTACTTTAACTTATATTGTCTATTGTTTTTTTAATCTATGGGATCGTAAATGCATGTGTTTTATTAGATTGGATTATTTGACAACAGAAAATAAATTGGACATTAAAATATTAGGTTATAGGTTATGTATTTCTGCCAAAATCACAACATTGATTGGATATGACGTAGACATTTATTTTTGACTCGTGTGCAAAATATTCCTGTACGACGGAATAATTGGTTCGCTGTGGCTGGTTACAAATCAAGTAAGTTGAGGGGGGAAGTCATGTTATCGTGTATAACGTCGTCATCATAGTGTGCTGGAGACAGTGGCGTTGACACAATGACAACGGAGGCAGAACTTTCACGAAAACAACGTTTTGTGAAAACCACTAAGTCCGTCAGAAAACACAATGCATATGACTTCCTTCTAATTTTATTTGAAACGAACAAAGTACTGTACATCACAATTCAAACATATAGTAAATCAAATGTATAAAGATGTATACGTTAGATTCACTACGTCGATAACTTATATTTTCAGATCCTAGCATAATGTAATACCAGATAACAGTGTAGAGTAATTAATACATCATCAATCATGGTGCTACAATACAATGTAGGTAAGCATGGCATGCAGCAGTATAAGTGACACATCGGCATATGATTGTATAATGAATACTAAGTGTACATGGCATGCTGTAACTGATGAGTCAGCATAATATTTACAAAAAACGTGTAACTATAAAAATGTATGTCTACATGACATAAGGTAAATGATAGGTCACCGTGTACAATGTAACGTATGCCATAAAGATATCGCATTCAATAACGGGGACGTAGGCATGATAAAACAGAATGTATAAAAGTATAAATACATGGCCTACAATATATGATATAGCCGTAACAACATGATACAATTATAACGTATACGGTAAACGCTTATAAATATATACGTGAGTAATACGATTAATAAGTAACAATTGCTTAAAGACAGACTTTGTAAATAAAATCAAGTTCTTAAATATGCTTAAAAACGTAACAATAATATATGTATACATATAAAAAGTCAGAAATGCTAAAAACGGAGAGAATGCTGTGACTTTTTCACATTCTAAAAAATGCTTTGTACATAAAATAGGGATCACGGCATTACGTTAAAGTCGACGAAATAAAGACGTATCGATCGCAACTAGTATGACTCTTTAACGCGACGTCTACCCGAATTACAAAAAAACGAACAAGATTACTATTAACAACCACTACGTGGCGCCAGGTGCACCTACACTTTGCGTCCATAATTGCAAACTATGAGGTTAGATTAGAACACTTTCATGATCAGCGCCATTTGTCGTTGGGCATACACAAGTACCGCCACGGCGTAGAGTCGCAGTGCACTCTGGGGACTGGTCGGGTCAACGTCACTGCCGGTGACGACAGGATTCGGATCTTTGGTATCTGAAGTCTGAAATTGTAATAATTATTATAACATAATTGTTACAAGAATGTAATATTGCCTGTAATATATTGATTATCTATTTAGCCATATAGTCAAGTATTTAATTTCAAGAGAAATTAACTCAGTAAAAGAACAGGAATTGCACATTTTACAGCACATATTGTTAACGTTGCAGTAAATATTAATGTATTGCTGTGCTGTTTGAATGTTGTAAACACGTTAATATAATGTTACGTAGGATGACTTGTTTGTGTTTATTGGCAATGCTTCGAACAATTATTCATCAAGCTCTAAACTTCCAAAAAGTAAAATTGTGCCCGTTTCCTTAAATACTAAACAGACAGTTCTTAAATGTGAACTCTCTGGAACGAACATGAATAAACCTATGTGGAAGCTAACAAAAAATGATTCACAAGACACCAGTTTCACAATACAATGACCAACTAACCTTCGTCTGGAGCAATTGGACGAGATTGCGCAGGCGCGGGAGAACTTGCGCGCGCAGGTCGCAGTAGTGTTGTCGTTCCGGTGTCTTGCTTGCGCTGCAGATGATCTGACACGGATTGCCGGAGTCGGTGAGTGAGACACACGCCGCCATGCCGCCGCGCCTGCGAGGTCGCAGCAGTGCTTCGGTGCCGACCGCCGCTAGACGGGTCAACGTGTGGTTCAAGCTTCGGACGGCCAGCAATACTGACGCCATGGTTGTCTGAAGCACACGCAGATAGACACATATATTTCGGAAACAATATTGTAATATCATGGAAACTTGCTATCGTCAGATAATACAGCCACATTTTCGATTGATTATTTGCGGTTATACATACATAGAATAAGAATAGAATAACTTGTGTTCGCGTACTGACCATCAAGCAAGAGCACACTTCCTACCTTAAAAAGAGAAACGATCACCGATAAGCAATAGAAGGCACAGCAATGTATATACACGTGTAAAATAAAGCAAATGGGAAATTGTTTGTAGCCCTATGTATGAAATGTGTTCAACATTTACTGTCGTTTCTCAAATCAGGTATTCCCACAATTACCCTTACAACACTGATTCATTCACGACTAGCATATCACGTGCTGTATAATAAGTAATACATTATTTATTTTCGCACATTAAAAAGTAAAGTTTGTACACGACAGTAACTACAGCTTATAATTCGTATTACCCAAATCAATCACCGCGAGCAAACATGACAAGACGCTTGCTTTATCTGGAACTCTTCTCTTGTTGTACCATTATTCACGGAGACCATTTCATTCACTAGCAACGTTGAATGGTAGTTTTGCCACGGCCGTGCAACCTATGCGACTGCATTATGAATATCCTACTACATATTTCGAAATGGGAGAGCGTCCGACTGTCTATTGCGAACACCGTGGTTATAACAGCCGCGCCATTCAAAGCCCGTATTGCTTCACTACATCATTATGCTTAAATTCACGCCCTCCTCATTGATATGCCTATGTTGGCGATCATTTATCACAATTCGTACCAAAATAGGACCCCGTAAAAACACTGACCTTGCTGACTGGTTTGTTTCTTTTGAAGACGGTCAATGGTGGCAGTGACAGCCTTGGCAACACGTAATCAGCTGTGGTCTGGCACACTCCAAGAGGACCCTCGTGTTTATCCGGGTGTGGCAGCAGCGTGTGGACACGGCCGCACTACAAACGAAACTAACATGGGAATTATGACATCGCAAAATGACGAGAACTAATTCGACTCCTCTAATTGTTCCATCGCTGATGTTGCATCAGTTATATAAAATGTACGATTAAATACCATGTCATTGATGACTGAACTACACAGAGGAAACGATGTTGTAATAACTGTTATCAAACAAGAGACAGCGGCTATTCAAGCACAGATATATATACACATATACATATACATACATATATATATATGTATATATATATATATATATATATATATATGTATATATATATATATATATATATATATATATATATATAGTATGTTTATAGCAAATTATCACTTGACATTCATCAAAGAAAACGCACACACGTGTCTTTCTATAATGAGCAGCCTGTAAATGTGTAATATACGTATGTGTCGATTCTTTTCTGCACAACATCTAGAAAAAAACAGTTTGGGAAATAAACGATACACATTTACAGTTGCACTTGTGCATTACTTCGACGGTCTATTTCCCGTATATACTAACAGGAATGACTACTTACGTAGGCGCCAACGGCTTCATCCATTCGATGCTGTGTGTCACTTGACATGGCGAACAGGTCGCTCTTCGACCTGCGCACGCGTAGTAATGTACTTATCGAAGACAGGTGGCGTCCACTAGGGAGGCTGCACGATCCCACAATGAGGCACACGATTGTGAAAGCTGTCAGAGGAAATGATACAATCATTGTTTATGCTATAAGGTGGATAAAGTGAAGATCATGCAATGCTGATAATGTTATCGATTTGTATATTTTTTAAACGTACAATTTTATTAGTGTATGCAGTAGTTCTCACATACGTTTTGTTGTTGTGGTCTGCTGTTGGTTATTTGTTTCCTAAGCGTCCACTATTAAGTCCAGTACGCTTGGTTATCATAAAACAATATTATACCCAGATTAGGATTAGGTTGTCACTTCTTTGGGATGATTAGTTTTGATACGCTATTTTTTTAAGTATTCATAATACGCTCGTATGGAGGGTTTGAGTTTCTGAAATGAATTTTGATATATTTGGCATGCTTGTTAATGTTTTAGTCGTAATTGCTGCTATACTCGTTAACACATATGTTTTACCACGTGTTCTGGGATCAAGATCACGATCAGTCACCGTACGTGTGGTTGAAAAAACGTTTTCAACACCGGACGTGTATGTCCCTCGTGTCAATTTCGGTCCTGTCTCATTCATTTGGAAGGTATCGTGACTACTGAGGACACCATGTGGGTACCCGCACTGCCACCTTAGAAAGGTCAACTGAGCTATAATAGCCTAATAAACGCTGCCATTTGTATGAGACTTCACAAATCAGTGTCATAATATGTAAAGAAATCAATTACAAGAACATAACTAAGCTTTGGAAACAATTAAGATTTTTAGGTACCGGAGAATTTTAAAAATTATTTAGCTTCAACAGCTGCTGCATAGGAAGACGTATACATAGTTTCCAACCGACACCATTGACAACATCGATACTATAATATTCAAGTTATTGTTAATAAAAATCACAAGTCCAACCGTTTACTAACCTTGAACGATCTTCATTTTCAGATAAGCGTCTTGACTGTACCTTGAATAATTTTAGAACTGGATGCCTTACCCTTGACCAGTGTGGTTTATATAGTCTGGAACCTAGGCGTGTATCTGCCTTTGTATTCATATTGAAATGTTCTACTACGTGAAATACAAAACTAAAATTCCCATCTCATCAAATAAATGGTTATGTCAGCAGGAACTCGAAACTGAAGCAGACGAACTGTCGCATACGCATCGCTGATCAAACCTACGTTCACAAAGCACTTATTTCATGCGTTAACTATATCCTGATCCATTGTGCGCTGGTGTATTGTAAGGCGTGGGTGCGTGTTATGCGTAGGCACGTTGTTTTCGTTGGCGTAGGAAATAATTAAAAAAATTGTATAATCGGCAGAATTGTAAAATTCCATACTAATTTCATGTGTGTTACCTAACGTCTTCGGTTATGGTTGTTTCATTAAATTTTCTTTAAGAAATACAACAGCATTGAAGAGCTGCATGCCACAAATTAAAGTAACTAACGCAGCAAATTCCCGCCATATGAAAATAATAATGTCAATGAAAGCCACTAAATACACGAACGCCTGAGACGTTAGCAATTTAAAAAAGCAAGAAACAACGAATGCGTTCATCTTTCTGATTTTGCAATGTTGTTGCTTTTCGTATTTTTCTTTGTTAAAATATGAACATGTGGGTGATAATTTTAATTAAATCATATATATTTTTTACAATACGCGTATGCTAACTTGTCTCATGTCAGGTTTGGAGGTCTTTCGAAGCAAGTGAAATCAAAATGACAAGTAGAAACCAAAGTACAAATTCAATGAAGAATTCTCTCGCAATGTTCTATCCACCACAGCTGTAGCTAGATTATGATGTACACTGAAATAACAAAATACTACTCAAACGCTGCAGCGCTTCCAGTGATACTGTTTTATGACATTACGTATACAACTTTATTTGCTTTAATATGTTAATGCGCATAATATTAAGTATTGTATAGTTCATTTGTCTGCAGAAAAACGCGACAACTACGCATGTCATTGATACGCCCATTGTGTTGAACGACTTAACATTTTAACCTCGTGAACTACAGCACTCGTCCGGTCCTATTGTGTTTACCTTTTTAGTAATACACGTAGGAAATGAGATATGCAAATTTATGCAGTTCAATGCGTTTTAAAAATTATTACTTAATTAATAAACCACAAACAATTTTAACAAGAAATAAAGAGTTTACAATTATGTTTTACTTTGAATGAAGACATGGGGTAATTATAGCATCAATTAATATTTGTAATGGAAATGTATTCTCAGTTGATGTGCTCTGGAAAAATAGTCTGATCCATTTGTATAAAAAGGATAAGTTTATTTTATGACAGAGGCTATTGATACAAAATTGAAAATAATGCTAGTCTAGATTTTGCTGTTTAGTTTGGTATTAGGTTCAAGACCTGACCAGATGCGCAATAACGTTGTGAAAATCATAAACAAGGTAACATTTTATGCGTCCACGTTTGCCACATGTTTAAAAGACGCACACGTTTACGCACACGGACACACAGACACGGAAGTAACCAGGCAGTTACACACCCATTCATGCACGCACGCATGCACACACGCACGCACGCAAACACGCTCTCAAACACACACACACGATGCACACGCGCGCGCGGGAGCGAACGCACACACATACACACACATTTGCAAACTTTTCCACGAATCGATGTATTTCTTCCGGGACAGCCACGTTTGTCTAAGAAAGTTTCTACGGTATCGTTCTCTCTAAGAAAAGAAAGCAGGCAGACTGACCCGCTCGTCATTACGGTAATTTACTGCCATGGCAGGTCACTACGGGTTGGACTTCATTGTATCCTGACAGCAAAGCGGTTCTATTGCAGTTACTGATCGAAATAATACATTTAAATGTGTAGCTTCTACTGTACAATTCGGGATGATATTGCATAGTATTATCCAATGCATCAAACGAAAATTCCCTCAACGGACAACTAACTATATTTAAATCGAATTAATAATGCCTATAAATACCTGGGATACCTGGATTGAGATCAGACTCCTAGTAGAAGACTAACTAAACGGTGAACATATTTGATAACGCATCACAGGTCACTGTAAGAGAAGCCGTTTATGATAACCATTCACAATTCCAAGCTACAGGAACATAGACGTCTAGATCGAATACGTTAACGACACATTATGTGATACAATTCTTATCAATAGCAATGCAATATTGAGCTAATCCCGGTTTCAAATATTTCAGGTAGTTATGGAAGTCACAGCAAACCATTTCTTTGCACAAAACACAGTGAATTGTGTGAGGTACGATAATTCCAGAGTACTATATATCACAATATGCTTTGTTAACTTCAGCCTTATTACTAACGTAAAGTAATAATAGCTTGGTATAATAATAGCGTGGTAACCACCGACCACAACTGTCACGTGTGCCTGTGTGTGTGTACGTGCGTGCGTGCGTGCGTATGTGTATGCGTGCATATGCATAGACGTATATATGCATGCGTTCATGGTGTGTGTGGGTGTGTGTGTGGGTGTGTTTGCGTGTATGCGTGTATGCGTGTACGCGTGTATGTGTGTATGTGTGTATGTGTGTATGTATATATGTATGTATGTAGGTATAAATGTATGTATGTATATATATATATATATATATTATGTATGTAGTAGTAGCCATCCTACAGTCTCGTAAAACGATGGATCTCCGCCCTGGTGTCGAAGATCAGTTGTTGTCTGGGCAGCGTACCTTGTTACTGTAGAGGCCGATTCTTGAGTGGCAGCCTTTATTATATTTGCTGCACTTGAAGGTGCTCTCAGCTCTGGTCTCAGCCAGGGTGCTTTTCCTGCAGTTACGTTTTTCTTCTGCAATCTGCAGAGAGTCTGCTCCCCTCTTTTGCGATCCCTGTGTAGATCCTTCGACCATGTGGATCGGTCTCCAGCAAGCTCATCCCAATTGTAAACATCCATGTCTAGTGCCTTCATGTTCTTGAAGCGTAGATTGGGGACGTCCTTCAGCTCTCTTTCCAGTGGCCAGCTCTCCATAGAGAATTCTTTTGGAAATCTCTCATCTCCCATCCGATGCACGTGACCGAGCCAGCAGAAGCGGCGTTGCCTGAGCAGGGTCACCAGGTTCGCAGACTTGACACGTAAGACGACCTCTATATTGGGGACTGGGTCCTTCCGGGAGATCCCGAGGATGCTTCACAGGCAGCGCATGTAAAACGAGTTCAGTCGATTCTCCCGAGTTGAGTACAGCGTCCAGAACTCACTGCCGTACAGAAGTGTACTCAGTACGCTGGCGTTGTACACTGTCACCTTTGTGTAATCCCTCAGCGTTTTGTTGCACCAGACTCTCTTTGTCAGCCGGGCAAGTGTTAAGGCATTTCTCCCAATTCTTCTGCTGATTTCTGCTTCTCTAAGGAGAGGTTGTCGGCAATGGTTAACCTGAGATAGGTGATGAGGTGGGCGACCTCTAGCTCATATATGTTTATGGTGATGGCTGCGGGAGTGACCACATCCTGCCCCATGATGTTAGTCTTTCTCAAGCTGATTGTCAATCCGAAATCCGTGCATGCCTTTGCAAAGCGGTTCATGAGGTTTTCTAGCTCCCCCTCAATACGCGTGCTGACCGCTGTATCAACCGTAAACAGAACGTCTCCGATGGGGGCCAGACGCACATTGGTCTTCGTTTTTAGGCGAGACAAGTTGGATAGTTTTCCGTTAGATCTCGTGTGCATGTGCACTCCCTCTGTCGAAGATCCGAAGGCGTGCTTCAACATATTGGCAAAGAATACCCCAAAGAGGGTGGGGCCAGCACGTATTGTCGTCGGATTGTACCTCTCGTATCATCATGGAATGACCTGTTTACGCTGAACAGCTTCGGTAGGATCTTGAACAAACCATCCCTGCTCACAACGTCGAAGGCTTTGGTAAGATCAATGAAGGCAATATATAGCGGTTTCTTCTGTTCCATGCATTTCTCCTGTAACTGTCGAAGCGAAAAGATCATGTCAGGAGTTGATATAATGGCTCTGAAGCCACACTGGGATTCGGGGTAGACACTGTCAGTAAGTATGTGTTGTTCAGGATGACACGAGCAAACAACTTGCTCAGGAGTGAGACGCCTGTGTAATTGTTAAAATCACTCCTGTCTGCTTTGTTCTTGTAAAGCGTGATGATGTTGGCGTCCCTCGGGGCTCGGAGCATGGCTCCTTCACTCCAGCCAGCACTAACAAAAATATGTGCAGACGTTCGAGTATAGTGACTTTGCCGCACTTTATAATTTAGGGTGAAATTCCATCGCTTCCAGGGGACCATTTCAGTAACATATTATGCTCTTCAGGAAAATCCATCCTAGAATAAAATCTGACGGAAAAATCAAGGAGTATTTATAAAATATACGATCACGTCATTCTAACGTGATTGTTAAATTACGCTTAAGGCAAAAAGTGATATTTCCACCATGCTAGTCGATAATCTATACAGTTGGCACAATTTGGCAAAAGAGATTAAACAGGTGTCAAAAAATGTTTGAACATTCGGTCCAACAACCACTTGTCAACAATATATGACTCTCTGTTCACTGTGCGAAGAACTGAAACTAAATATTTTAGAAGCCGCCGACATATCATATGGAACACTATTTTCGGATCACACACGGTGCAATGTTTTGACGGGAGCGTTGTTGTTGATAATATTCAGTTGACAAGAGCGTAGAGAGCGCCAACAACTTAAACGGAAATTGTGCCGTCGAGTACAGTAATACTAAGTGTAGTAGTGCGCAGGTTAAGTTAGATATAACTTAAACTTTGCTCAAAATTTATTAACAAATGTCACAACAACTTTGATCTTCGCAAACCCGTAAACAGCTAGGCACATATCAATCGGTCACGACGCTAATGTCGTGTAAACAAATCATGCTTTAGCAAACTTTTAATCGCTGATATTTGGAAGATTTATTTCGCTGTGAACAGCTGGTTCTCTGCGTGAAAGTGGACCCCAAATTAAAACGCAGTTAGTAAAATCTATATGTTTATGATAGTTAAAGAATGGTGTAACGTCGTCTTAGAAATTGGCATTTTTAGGATCGTTTTTATGGACCGTATCCAGGATGAATTGTTAGTGAAACGCAATTGTTTTTAATTTTCGCACCTAGGTAAGGAGAACACTCGATTTTATGGAGCAAAAACGAGCTTAAGAACTATTAAAAATGTTAGTGAAACGGTGTCCAACCTTGCTGAGTTCTTCATCGGTTGGTTCATCACCCAGCTCTGTTACAGTGAGCATACATTCTATGCTATCCATGGCTGAGCTGGTGATAGCATTCCGTCTGGAGTACAGCTCTGAGTAGTACTCTACCCACCTCTCCATTAGCTTTTTCCTTCCTGTCATGGATGGGCTCGCTTGTGGAGGACCTCAAGGGGGCTATATTGTTCTGAGTAGAGCCTATGGCTTTCTTGATGCCGTCGTACATGGCCCCAGTGTTGCCTGTGGCAGCTGACCGCTGGGTGTCCTTGCATACCTGGAGCCAGTATTCGTTCGCACAGCGCCTAGCAGATTGCTGGACTTTGCTTCTGGCTGTTCTGAGCACCTGGAAGGTTGCTTGGCTGGGCGGGCGCTTGTGTTCCACAATGGCTGCACGCTTGGCCTCGATAACTGGAGTCATCACACAGTAGTTAGCCTTGAACCAGTCATTTGTCTTCCTTGACTGCTTCTCTTCAAAGAATGTGATGGCAGCGTTATGGACTGTGTCGAGTAGAAGGTCCCATGTCTGAGTCGTAGTGTCAAGTGGTAGACTGTTGTTCAGTGCATCTTCCAGTACCGAAACTCTAAACACTGCTGCCTTTTCGGGATGTGTTGTCTTGCTTACATCAATGCGAGGTTTTCTTACACCGTTTAGAACGATGCACCTTTTTCGACTGCAACCTAATCCTGTAGCACACCAAGGGGTGGTCTGTGTCGCAGTCAGCGCTGTGGTAGGATCCGGGGATCAGAACACTCAGAAGGCAAGAGCATCTGGTGATCAAGTCCAGCTGATGCCAGTGCTTTCATCGGGGGGGGGGGGTCTCCATGGTGCCTTGTGTTGGGGCTTTTATCTGAAAGAATGAGTTGGTGATGCAGAGGTCCAAGTAGGAGCACAACTCAAGAGGTAGCTGTTCGTTCTCATTTATTTTGCCGTGATGTCCCAAGCAGACTGGTCAGGCGGCATGGTAGGCTCCCACCCTTGGGTTGAAGTCACCCAACAGAAGCAAGAGTTCCTGTGGCGGTATCTGGCTGATGACGGATTCCAGGTTTCCAAAAAGCTCATCTTTGGCTTCTGATGTTACGTACAGGGTTGACGCTGATACGGTATGTATGTATGCATGTATGTATGTATGTATGTATGTATGTATGTATGTATGTATGTATGTATGTATGTATGTATGTATGTATGTATGTATGTATGTATGTATGTATGTATGTATGTATGTATGTATGTATGTATGTATGTATGTATGTATGTAAGTATGTATGTATGTATGTATGTATGTATGTATGTATGTATGTATGTATGTATGTATGCATGTATGCATGTATGCATGTATGTATGCATGCATGTATGTATTTATGTATGTATGTATGTATGTATGTATGTATGTATTTTTTTATGTATGTTTGTATGTATATATGCATGTATGCGTGTGTGCATGTATGTATGTATGTAAGTATGCATGTATGTATGTATGCATGTATGTATATATGTATGTACTTACGTATGTATGTATGTACCTGTTTGCGTGTTCGTGCGTACGTGCGTGCGTGCGTGTGTGTGTGCGGTGGTTTGTATATATGTGTGTTCGAGTTTATGTTCGTGCTTTTGCAAATGTACGTGTGTGCTAGAACGTACGTACACATGGGAGTAAGTATGTATGTTGGTGGTTGCGTGTCCGTGCGCATATATGTGTATGTGTATGTATACAAAGTACGTATAGCGCTAAACATTTGGCCCAGCTGCAGAGATGGCCGAATACACGCGGGTTCGCGGTGATAAAGAATATTATAAAGAGACCAAAGGCAACAGCAACACATTGATGGTCTGCTGCGGGCCCAAGAGCCGTGGATCTTCTGTCGGGCCCATAAATGCCGCACGTGAAAGACCCGACTTACTAGCGCGGTTTGTCGATACATCTGCTGATCCCACAACAGTGGCGGGGAACAAACAGGGACTGCCAAAGTCGAAGGGTGTGTTCGAGAAGCAAGGGCTGAAAGACACCACGGATAAGACATAAATGGTGTCGAGAGAGGAGATAAAGCATCTAAGGCTTTATTTTTATTGGTGGAATTGGTAGGATTGAGGCGAGTGATGTATAGAAGATGCGAAACCATGGAGGAATCCATCCTTTTGGTTCAATACTAACATACAAGCAAACTTTCAAAAAGCGACGTTTTAAGAAACGAGGTCAGTTTGACTCATATTATCCATTGTTTTTTTTATCTATGGGTAGGTAAATTCATGTATTTTATTAGATTGGATGATTTTGGCGACGACAATATAATGGACATTGAACGATTGGTTTATAGGGTGTGTATTTCTGCCATAATCACAACTTGACTGGACATGTCCGAGACAGCTATTTTAGCTCGTGTGCGGAATAGGCCTGTGCGACTCAATACCCGATTCGATGTCGCGGGTCACAAGTCAAGCAAGCTGAGTGGGAGGGCCATGATATGTAACGTCGGCATCTAAGTGTGGGCCCAAGATACTACTAAGACGGAGAACAACTAAATCAGTGATAATACTCAATGAACATGATTAACTTTATTTGAAACAAATAATGTATAGCAACACACAATTCAAATATAGATTAAAGCTAAGTGTATAATGGTGTATATGGAAGTTTCCCTACGTCGATATATTATATTTTCAGATCATACCATAATGTAGATGCGCTGACGAAATGCCAAATAACGAAGTAGCTAACTAATACATCATAAATCAAGGTGATACATGCAATGTATACTATAAATACATGGCACACAGCAGCGTAAATGTTACATCGGCATACTATTGTATAATGAATACTAAACATACATGTAATGCAATAACTGATGGATCTGCATCATATTTACAAAAAACTTAAAACATAAAATATCATGTCTACATGACATAAGGTAAACGATAGATCACCGTGTCGAAATGTAACGTATGTCATAAAGTTATAGCATACAATAACGGGTATGTAAGCATGATAAAATAAAATGTATAACATTATAAATACATGGCATACAATTTCTGATATAACCCTAACAACATGATGTAATTATAACTGATACGGTAAATGCTTATAAATATATACGTGTGTAATACAATTATTGAATAAGTATCAATTGCTTAAAACAAACTTTTAAAGAACCATTGAACAATTAAATTAATTAAAGTTTTAAAATGTAGTGAAAAGACATAACAATAATATATGTGTACATATAAGAAAACATAAATGTTGAAAAAGAACAGAGAATGATGTGACAGTTTTCATATTCTAACAAATGTTGCATGTCAATCTTATTTGATCCACATAACTAAATTAACATCGTTGAAATAAAGTGATATCGATTGTATGTGAAATGTGTTTGGAATATCTGCGACAAATCACTATAACTTCAATATGTTGCAACCGGTCCGTCATCAGTTGATGATTCAATGAACAAACACTGTCTATTCGGAAGGACCTTCCATTTGTGAGGACGCAATTAGTAAGACCAACAGGACCTTTACCCGAATTACATAAACAGAACAGGCTTACTATTAAAAATCACTGTGTGGCATCAAGTGTAACTATGATGTTTGGCTGGTCCGCTACATGACGCCACTGTTAAAGTCCATATTTGAACAAGAATGAGGTTAGCTTAGAACACATTCGTGATCATCGCCATTTGTCTTTGGGAATACGCAAGCACCGCCACGGCGTAGAGTCGCAGTGCACTCGGGGGACTGGTCGGTTCAACGTCATTGCCGGTGACTGCAGGATTCGGATCTTTGGCATTTGGAGTCTGAAAGTGTACTAATTATTATAACACGATTGTTACCAGAAAGTAATATTTAAGATTTTATATATCAAGTGAATGGTGATTGATTGATAGTTTATTTACGATCAACAATGTTAAGAATTGTGTCCCACGAGAACAACACGTGCTAATTTACATGTTAATGTTGATTTACTGCTAAACATGAACCGATAGAATGTCGAATATAGTATATGATCTGCCAGCATTGTTGGCGTTGATGTTACAGCTGTAACGCAGGTACAATATTAGTTATCTGGCTAAATAGTCAAGGATTTTCAAGAGAAATCCAGTCAGTAAAAGAACGCGAATTACTAATTTTACAGAACGTATTGATAATTTTGCTATCAATATTAATATATATATGCTGTGCTGTTTGAAAGTTGCCAACACGTTAATATAATGTTACTTTAACTAGGTACTAATAGAACTAGTAATCAATATTGAAGTATCTTATATCGTTGATTAATGATATAACAATAATTGCGAACAAGTATTCATCAAGTTCCAACCATTAAAAAAGTAAAATTGTGCCAGTAATCTTAAACATTAGGCAAACAATTATTAAACGTCAACATTCTGGAACGAACTTAAATAAACCTATGTGGAAGTTAACAAAGAAAACATTCACAAGACACCTGCTTCACAATTCTTTAGCCAACTAACCTTCGTCTGGAGCAATTGGACGAGATTGCGCAGACGCGGGATAACTTTCGCGCTCAGGTCGCAGTACAGCTGTTTTTCCGGTGTCTTGCTCGCGCTGCAGGTGATCTGACACGCACTGCCGGAGCCGGTAAATGAGATACACGCCGTCATGCCGCCGCGCCTGCGGGGTCGCATCAGTGTTTCGGTGCCGACCGCCGCTAGACGAGTCAACGTGTGGTTGAGGCGTCTGACGGCCAGCATCACTAACGCCAGAGTCGTCTGAAGCACACGCAGACACACACGCACATATACATATATTGCGGATACAATATTGTAATATCATCGAAACTTGCTATCCTCAGATATTACCAAATATTTTGGCTTCAAGATTTGCCGTCTTAAATGCGAATAGGCTACCAGTACTTATATTAATACAAATTTCACGTGTATACGGAGTATCAAAGAGTGTACATGTCAAAAAAGCCAGCATCGATAACCGAGATGTCACACCAATTGTATATATAACAACACGTCTAGAATAAAAAATACTAAACTAACAAAATAATAACTTAAACCGTTCAATAATCAAAAGATACACTAAGGAAATTGAATGTATATATATATATATATATGTTTTAGCGGCGTACTTCAAATCAGATATTCCTACAATTACCTATACAACACTGATATATTCGACACAAGTACGTCATTATAAGCAACCAGACGCTGCGATCAAGCGTGACAACATGCTTTCTTTACCTGGCAGTCTTCTATAATGATATCATTGTTCACGCACACCTTAATCCACTTTGAATGGTAGATTTGCGACGGCAGTGCAGCCTAAGCAACACTATAAATATTCTACTATAGATAGCGTAAAAGGAACGTCGGAATTTACACTGAGAACACCGTCATTATAACAGTCATGACGACCTAAACCCATGCAACATTAATAAAGTATTAAATTACAACTTAACTTTACCGAAATTAAAAATTAATTTGTTCCTTGAAAGTTTGTTATGTGGGATTGTTGCCTAGGAAAACTCCTGACACCAGATATGATTCGTATATCCTCTGTTATATGTGATACAAAGCCACAAAAGGAAACTTGATTCATTTATGTTATATAATACAGGTGTAGCACCTGGCCAAACACTGCCACAGTTCAGCTGTTTTACTGATTGACACTGGCTAGTCATTTAAACTGTTCAAACACCCCCCGTGGACAAAGCTGGAAGCTTCGTTTGATTCCAATCCACCGTGAACCTGGGTCACTGGCTGGAGTGGTTGTCACATTTATGTCTAATGTGCACTATGATCATCAAAGCTAATTCTTACTTCAGACAACAAGTCAATGGCAATCACACCGGACTGGATAAAATTATAGTAATTAATACCTAAATGAAAAATAAGTTGAAAGTTAATTGTGATTCTGTCAATTAAATTAAATTATCCTGTTCCAATGAAGTTAATTAATTAATAAAATAATTAAATCAATTGAATTAACATATTAACAATTAACAACTGAAACTACCCCATGCCTGATGTATACATTCGTGCAGTTCTCATCAATATGCCTACATCGGTCTTTTTGATTAATAAATAAAATAAAATCTCATGCAAACACCGACCTTGGTCACTGGTTTGGTGCTCTTGAAGACGGTCAATGGCGGCAGAGAAAGCATTGGCAATACGTAATCAGCTGAGGTCTGACACACTCCAAGAGGACCCCCGTGTTTATCCGGCCGTGGCAGCAGCGTGTAGACACGGCGGCACTACAAACGAAACCAACACGGGAATTGTGACATCACAAAACGAAGAGAACTAATTCAACGTATGTTCGTCTACTAGTTATACCATCGCTGGTCAAACGCAGCGATGTGAAGAAATGGTATGCCATATAAAAAGACCACGACTATTCTGATGTATGTCTTTCCATTTTTACCAACATGAGGATGTGTCAAATATGAATGTGCCGATTCACTCTTGCATAATGACGTACATAAAACATTTAGGGAAATAACCATCCGCACGCACGCGCACGCACACACACACACACACACACGCATACGCGCACTCGCACACACACACACACACTCACACTCACACACACGCACGCACACGCGCACACACACACTCACACACACGCATACACACACGCACACACACACACACACACGCACACACACACACACACACATACACACACACACACACACACATTTACAGCTACACTTCGACAATGTTTCAATCGCCTATTTTACGAAGAGAACTTGTTTGTACAATCAGAAAAGACTACTTACGTATGCGCCAATGGTTTCATACATTCGATGCTGTATGTCGCTTGACATCGACCTGCGCATGCGTAGTAATGTACTTATCGAAGACGAGTGGCGACCCCTGGGTAGGGTACATGATGCCACAATAAGACACACGCTTGTGAAAACTGCAAGAGAAAGTTATATGATCATTGTTTATGCTAGGTTGTTAAGGTGCATGGGTGTTTGTTGTGCTTATTACCTGCACACACGTAATTCTGTTCCCCATGTTGATAGTGCTATCGATTTATATATTTTATAAAAATACATTTTAGATTTGCGTTATTTCCCAAAACAAATTACTAGGCCCAATAATGGATATGGGGTTATATAACAAATTAGTTATCTTCAACAACTCCAGCATACGAAGAGGTGTACACATATTCCATCTGAACACATTGACAACATCGATACTATAATAATCAAGTGATTTATTTAAAAAAATCAAAAATCCTACCTTGGACGATTTTCATGTTCAGATCAGCGGTTTGGTTGCACCTTCAGTTTTTTAGAACTTGATGTCTAACCGTTCTCCCGCAGGCCTTATATAGTTCTTTCTCTGTATTTATTTTGAAATTGGCAACTACGTAAAACATAAAACTAAAATTCCCAACTCTTTACATCATTAATTATGTCACGCGGAATCTCAAAACTGGAGCAGAAGAACTGCAACATTTGTGTTACGGATCAACGCTACGTTAACAAAGCTTTTAATTCATGCGTTAACTATGTCTAGATCTACTGCCCATTGTGTTTAATGTACTGTAAGGCGTGGGTGCGTGTTACAAGTAGGCACGTTGTTTTCGTTAGCGTGGGAAATTAACAACAACATTGTATAATCGGCAGAATTGTAGAATTCCATACTAAACCCATGTACAAGACCTAACCCATTCGGTTAATGTTGTATAGTTAGTTTCGTGTTGATAGAAAACGAAAGAAACACGACGGCATCGAAGCGCTGCATTCAATGCAGCAATATCAATGGATGCCACAGAACACACGAGTGTCTGAGAAATTAATTAACGGCTTTAAAAGGCAAGAAATAATGAATCTGTTGGATCTTACACTCTTGTTTTTGTAGTTCTCTTTGATAAAATATGATTATTTGAGTGATAGTGTTAACTAAATAATGTATTCTTTGTAACAGTAACGGTATGCTAACATGTTTCGTGTCAGGTACGAATGTCTTTCCAAGCAAGTGACATCTGAATTACGTTGATACAATTAGAAGCCAGTGGACAAACTCAGTTAAGAATTCTCTCGTAATGTACTATTCACCAGACGGTTGCTGCTAGATTATTATGTACACTGAAATGAGAATATATCACTCAAATATAGCATCGTTTACCGTGATAGTGTTATATAACAATAAATATATAATTCTATTTGCGTTCAAATATTAATGTGGATCATATTGCAGCTTTAAATTTTCTGCAGAAAAAACGTGACTACTTCGCATTTCATTATGGTAACGACCTCGAATGCACCGTTCGACCAGATGTTCGGGTGTTTACTTTCTTAATAATAAACTCAGGAAATTAGATAAGCAATTATGTGCAATTATGTGCGCTTTACAAATTATTTGAATTTAAAAAACAAGACAGATTTTATTAAAAAATCAGAGTTTAAAATTATGTTTTACTTTAAAGGAAGACATGAAATAATCTTTACATAAATTAACATTTACATTGAAAAAAGGTGTCTAAAGAGAATAAGTGTATTTAATTATACAACCTACTGATACCAACAATTTAAAATAATGCTAGTTTAAATGGGGAGTCTATATTTAGATGTTTAGTTTGGTCTTAGTTTCAAAAACCTGATCATGTGTGAAATAACATTGTGAATATCATAAACCAACTAAACAATCAATATACTATTTTATATGCCCACTTTTGCCGGATATTTAAAGGAAGCATACGCATATGCACAGAGACATATACTCGTACAGGGACTGAAGCAACTAAACAGTTACGCATGTACCTACGTACACGGATGCACGCACGCACGCATGCATGCACGCACGCTCTCACGGAAACACGCTCTCAAACACACATTCGCACGCACGCACGCACGCACGCACACACACACACTCACACGTACACACTACAAAGTTTTCCATGTATTTCTTCCGGGACTGCCACGTTTGTCTCAGAAAGTTTCTACCGTATTTTTCTGTCTAAAAAAAGAAAGTCTACACATTGATCCGCCCGTGATTACGACCAGTTATTGCCATGGCATGTCACTCCGGGTTGGAATACATTGTGTTCTCATAACAAAGCGGTTTTATTACAGTTACTGGTCGAAACCATGCCTATAAAATTGTAGCATCCATTATACAAGTTGGGATGATATTGCTTATTACTAAACAGTACATTGCACTAAAATTCCTTCAGCGGACAACTAACTATATTTAAATCGATTAAAAGATGCATCTAAACATAGCTGGGATATTAACTAACGGTGAACATATATTACAACGCGTCACAGATCACTGTCAGATAAACCGTTTATAATAATCATTCACAATTCCGAGTTCGTTAACTTTTAAGAACAGATACTTGTAGAGCGAACATGTTGCTTGCATATGTGGTACAATTCTTCTAAATAACAATGCAATATTTAGCTAAATCCTGTTTCAGATATCGCACGTAGTTGTCGAAGTCACAGTAAACCGTTTCTTTGCAGAAAAAAACAGAGAATTGTTTGAAGTACTATATATCAATATGTTCTTTGTAAACACCGGCCTTATCAGCGTAAAGTAATAATAGCTTGGTATAATAATAGCGTGGTAACCGCCGACCACAAATGTCATATTTAATAAATGAACGTCGTGCTTTAGTCGTGTGCGACTATATGCCCGCGGGTGCGTGTATCTGTGCGTGCGTCTGTGAGTGCGTGTGTGTATGCGTGCGTTATGTGCGTTTTATAAATTATTTAAATTTATAAACCAACATAGATTTTATTAAAAATCACAGTTTTAAATTATGTTTTACTTTCAAAGAAGACATCAAGTAAGTGTTGCATAAAATAACATTTGCAATGGAAAAAGATGCCTATAAAAGATAAATATATTTAATTACAGACCCTATTGATACAAATTTGAAAATACTGCTAGTTTAAATTGATCTAGATATAGATGTTTCGTTTGGTTTTAGATTCAAGAACCTGACCAGGTGTGCAAAAAACATTGTGACACATGTTAAAAGGTGCACACCTATATGCACAAAGACATACACTCACACGATCGCTCGCACTCACACACTCACATACGCACAAACACACACACACACGCACACAAATGCACACTCACACACAAATACACACACACTGACACACACACGCATGTACGTACGTACGAACTAACAAACACGTTCACAAATACCTACATGAATACATACATGTATGCAATGTATATATATATATATATATATGTGTGTGTGTGTGTGTGTGTGTGTGTGTGTGTGTGTGTGTGTGTGTGTGTGTGTGTGTGTGTGTGTGTGTGTGTGTGTGTGTGTGTGTATATATGTATACATTACATTATACGTAAATTCCTGCAACGGACCACTAACTCGAAATCGAAGTTGCCTCTAAATAGCTGAGATACCAATTTTTTTTCTAAATAGCAATGCAACATTTAACTAAATACGGATTCTGATACTTCACCTAGTCGTCGAAGTCACAGCAAACCGTTTCTTTGCATAAAAAAAGAGAGAATTGTTAGAGGTGCGATAATTCCAGAGTACTATCAATCACAATACGCTATATTAACCTCGCCCTTATTATAAGCGTAAAGTAATGTTAGCTTGGTATAATAATAGCATGGTAACCACCGACCACAAATGTCATATTTAATAAATGAGCGTCGTGCTTTGTGTGTACGCGTAGATATGCATACACGTATATATACATGCGTTGTACGTGTCTGTTGTACGTGTCTATATATGTATTTATATATGTATGTATGTATGTATGTATGTATGTATGTATGTATGTATGTATGTATGCATGTATGTATGTATTTAGGTATTTATGTATGTATGTAGGTATTTAGGTATGTAGGTATGTAGGTATGTAGGTATGTAGGTATGTAGGTATGTAGGTATGTAGGTATGTAGGTATGTAGGTATGTAGGTATGTAGGTATGTAGGTATGTAGGTACGTAGGTATGTATATGTATCTATGAATGTATGTATGTATGTATGTGTGTGTGTGTATATATGTATGTATGTAAGTATGTATTTGTGTATGTAAGTATGTATGTATGTATGTATGTGTGTATGTGTGTATGTGTGTATGTTTGTATGTGTGTATGTGTGTATGTGTGTATGTGTGTATGTGTGTATGTGTGTATGTGTGTATGTGTGTATGTGTGTATGTGTGTATGTGTGTATGTGTGTATGTGTGTATGTGTGTATGTGTGTATGTGTGTATGTATGTATGTATGTATGTATGTATGTATGTATGCATGTCCGGAGGATCGATATATAGGGACATATGTAAAAGAGACTATGAACATAAGTAAACACAATGAACATTTGTCGCTTTCATTTCTAATAACAACCTGTTCCACAATTTCACAATGCCTATGACCAGGATTCGACAAACGTGCGGGCCCGCGGGCCTTGGATCCGTTTATGACAGAACAACACAACAACTCATTTGATAAATGCATCAAATTTTTATTATGGCAAAATGGGACAGTCCGGCCAGATCTCTTTGGGGCCAGCTGTGACAGCCTGAGAACAGGATGCAAGACCAGGATATTTCACATGACCGGACGTGATCCTGGGTCAGTTACTTGATCATGTGACTGCGGCCACATGACCAGAATCCTGGGTCTGCATCCCTCTGGGTGTCAAGCCGAGATTGGTTGGACACCAGAAAGAGGGCTTGAAGATAATGTAGGACGTGAAGGAGATCAAGCCTGCAAGGCGTTGTTTATATTGGTGGAATTGCCACTGATGGGATAAGAATGCGGCGAACGATTTATATAAGAAGCGAAATCATGGGGTTACTTTAACTTATATTGTCTATTGTCTTTTTTAATCTATGGGATCGTAAATGCATGTGTTTTATTAGATTAGATTATTTGAGAAACAAAATAAACTAGACATTGAAATATTAGGTTATAGTATATGTATTTCTGCCAAAATCACAAAATTGATTGGAGATGACGTAGACATTTATTTTTGGCTCGTGTGCAAAATATGCCTGTGCGACGGAATACCTGGTTCGCTATGGCTGATCACAAATCAAGTAAGTTGAGGGGGAAAGTCATGGTATCGTGTATAACGTCGTTATCTCAGTGTGTTGGAGACAGTGGCGTTGATATAAAAACAACGGAGGCAAAAGGTTTACGAAAACAACGTTTTGTGAGAACCACTAAGTCCGTCATAATACACAATGCATATGTCTTCCTTCTAACTTTATTTGAAACGAACAAAGTACTGTACATCAAAATTCAAACATATAGTAAATCAAATGTATAATGATGTATACGTTAGCTTCACTACGTCGATATCTTATATTTTCAGATCCTAGCATAATGTAGATGCGCTGACGAAATGCCAAATAACGAAGTAATACATCATAAATCAAGGGGATACAATGCAATGTATACTATAAATACATGGCACACAGCAGCGTAAATGTTACATCGGCATACTATTGTATAATGAATACTAAACATACATGTAATGCAGTAACTGATGGATCTGCATCATATTTACAAAAAACTTGAAACCATAAAATATAATGTCTACATGACATAAGGTAAACGATTGGTCACCGTGTCGAAATGTAACGTATGTCGTAAAGTTATAGCATACAATAACGGGTATGTAAGCATGATAAAATAAAATGTATAACATTGTAAATACATGGCATACAATATCTGATATAACCCTAACATCATGATGTAATTATAACTGATACGGTAAATGCTTATAAATATATACGTGTGTAATACAATTATTGAATAAGTATCAATTGCTTAAAACAAACTTTTAAAGAACCATTGAACAATAAAATAAAATAAAGTTTTAAAATGTAGTGAAAAGACATAACAATAATATATGTGTACATATAAGAAAACATACATGTTGAAAACGAACAGAGAATGATGTGACAGTTTTCATATTCTAACAAATGTTGCATGTCAATCTTATTGGATCCACATAACTAAATTAACATCGTTGAAATAAAGTGATATCGATTGTATATGAAATGTGTTTGGAATATCTGCGACAAATCACTATAACTTCAATATGTTGCAACCGGTCCGTCATCAGTTGATGATTCAATGATCAAACACTGTCTATTCGGAAGGACCTTCCATTTGTGAGGACGCAATTAGTAAGACCAACATGACCTTTACCCGAATTACATAAACAGAACAGGCTTACTATTAACAATCACTGTGTGGCACCAAGTGTAACTATGATGTTTGGCTGGTCCGCTACATGACGCCACTGTTAAAGTCCATATTTGAACAAGAATGAGGTTAGCTTAGAAGGGGTAAGACCACATTAAGGATTCGTCCGCCATTACCCTCCGAGAGAGTTCCCAATAGAAATGGCATTATGCAGGTTGTGTGAATTTCTGAGAGTACTTGTATAGTGTCGATTGAGTAGAAATTATGTTTTTCTGCAGCGTGGTACCAGAGCTATCAAATTATGACAGTTGTCAAACTGTGCTTTTCTGCGTATAGACACAGGTGTCATTTGGCTGTATGATGTCATTAAGGCAAATCACTCTCTGGTTCTAGCAGAAATGAAGGGGTGTCAGGTTTGAAAGTGGTTTATGGAAAATCGAGGTATGAGAATTTTACGAATTTTGCACAGCATGTGTATGAATAGAGGGTAAATATGGTGTAGAAATTTAAAGAAAACTGTTTGGTAAAATTTACAGGAAATGAAGGAAACGTTATAATGGCCGCCTATGGGGAAATATAATGTGGTCTCACCCCAAATTAGATTTTAGACTTTTCTGTCTCCTTGACAACATATCATCAGACAAGATGGATGACAGCTTCATAACAGAGTATGAGCACAGAATTAGATGTAGGACAGTGCCGGCTGCCAATGGGACGTGCATATTATGGACTGGATGTATAAAGAAAGCGGTAGGGGGTAGGTTTACTGGAAATTATGGGGTGATTTCAGTGAAATTGAAGAATGGTGATAGCTACATATGGCGGGTGATGCGTGTCCATCGTTTAGCATACATGTTACATGTTAGATCAGAAATTCCTCAACATTTGCACTGTAGCCATCTGTGTCACAGTACTCTATGTGTCAATGTACAACATTTGATCCTAGATACATGCATTGTGAACAATAACAGGAGGCGTTGTGCTACAGAAAAGAGATGCTTTGCCTTGGCCACGGTCAATCCCCGCCTTGTATATTTTTTTTAATTGTGTAATACAATGAGATGAAGGTAACTATAATTAGCATGTCAGTACTCACCCCATTAGATAAGCTGTCTGTCTGAGCTCCTTGTGTAGTGCTCTCATCCACTCAGTCTGTCTGTGTGTCTTTCATTGTGTTCGCGGGTGTGACATTCTTTTGTTGATTCCTCTCTGGTATAATCCAAGGAGTATGTATTGCGGTTGATGTTTCAAGTAATTCTTTGATCGATCAAATCAACTGCCTAGTCAGTGCATGGTGTGCGGTCAGCGCACAAACACATGTCAAATGTCGTACGGGTATGTATGGTCATCTATAGATCTGTCACGGAGGGAATATGGGTGATCACTGATTGTTTTGTTTGGCTTGACAGCACCTTTTTTTGTTTTTATTTTTTTGTTCACTTGTTGGTCTAGCTGTCCCTTGCGGTAGCCTCGTTTCCGAGCATCTGCCCTTGTCTGAGCTGTAGCCTCTCTTCGCCGTCTTGCTGCACGGATGGCATCAAACCGTTTTCTCTTGTTATACAGTAGACGCCTCACCACTGATCTTCGGTACATGTAAGTCCTGTTATACAACGCCTCACGCTGTATCTGTCTTGTAGCTCTTGCAACACTGCCGCCTTTGCTTATAGGAGCATTGTTCAACTCCAGTTTTCTCAAGATAGATGTCCCTGCTCCGTAGTTCAGCCGGTCTATGGCTGCACACGCACGGCCCGTGACATTGCGTGAGAAGTTCAGATTCTTAGGGAGAGTCGAAGATAAGGAGCGGTTCAAAGCCTCATTCCGATTAGTGTTCAGGCATAGTTTTGTTATTGCCAGTGCTTGAATGCCCAATCTCATTTCAATCAGCTTTCGGAGAGTGACCCTGTCTGCATCAGTCATGTTCAGGTGGTGAATTCGTCCTGTTTGTAGGTACATAGATCTGTGCCACCAATTTGTTTTTCTTCCCACCAGCACACACGACAGAGTTGAACCTGCACTTTGCACAATCTCCACCACAGCAATCTAATGTCGTCTCGATAACACGTGGCATGCGTGAGGCCACTTTCCTTTCGTTTTCCCGTCTCAATTTCATTATACAGCTTATAAATGCCAGACATGAATCCACATTTTGTGCAGCGAAGACAGCACTGCCAACACAATCCAACCTTGACCTCTCTGGCAATGGTAAATTCAGGAATAGCACACATGTTTTTCTGTGTTGAATGCTGTAATATGCATTCATTGTACATGTATTGCATCTTGCCCTTATCGTAAAGGCGCATTTCCTCATGTGTATCGTCTGCTTTCAGATACGTTAATGACAAATCATCATCGTCATCATTGGCGTTGGGTGCACAGTGTTTTGGCCTCAGCAACTTTGCCTCGCCAGATCGACCTTCGGCATCGGGAATCTCGATGAGGCCACCTGGTGTCACTTTTGTGACTTGCTCGAACTCGGCTTCAGTGAGTCTTGGCATCCATACAGCGAGACTTTCTCCACTTTCCTGCACTGCACCCAATGCACTGGCACTGCTTTCCGTCCTTGTTTTGTACACAGCATGTCCCTTCCTGAAACCACATTTCCTGTCATGCTTGGGTATAGCGTTTGGCTGAAGTTTATCCAACACATCACACATGATCACAGTTGGTATAGATGCAAGAAAATCTTTGAACCTGGCTCAGCAGAGATCTCTACTGTAATGACAGGCTAACCCTAACCCTAATATGACCACCCCAAATTAAGAGAGGAGGGCACAAGGTTTTGTCCAGGCTAGCCATTGGCTGCAACAGTACACCCATGTATGTTTGAATTGTGATTTACAACCCTCACTGTTTGAAGTACACCAGATTTGGGATTTCTGTCAGGCTGGGAAGACCTTGTAGAAGGTCAATATTGAGACAGGCCAGCACTCTGATGGCTGCAATTCGCATGTACCTGTGCGTAATAGGAAACCGGGATGCTGTCAGAGTGTTTGATGTGACATTTATTGTTTACCCCAAAAATGCAACAACGCACATGTTCTCTTCACACTGTATATAATTCGTGAAGTTTAGAAGTCCCATTATGAACATTTGGCTGTATGATGTCATTAAGGCAAATCACTCTCTGGTTCTAGCAGAAATGAAGGGGTGTCAGGTTTGAAAGTGGTTTATGGAAAATCGAGGTATGAGAATTTTACGAATTTTGCACAGCATGTGTATGAATAGAGGGTAAATATGGTGTAGAAATTTAAAGAAAACTGTTGGTTAAAATTTACAGGAAATGAAGGAAACGTTATAATGGCCGCCTATGGGGAAATATAATGTGGTCTCACCCCAAATTAGATTTTAGACTTTTCTGTCTCCTTGACAACATATCATCAGACAAGATGGATGACAGCTTCATAACAGAGTATGAGCACAGAATTAGATGTAGGACAGTGCCGGCTGCCAATGGGACGTGCATATTATGGACTGGATGTATAAAGAAAGCGGTAGGGGGTAGGTTTACTGGAAATGATGGGGTGATTTCAGTGAAATTGAAGAATGGTGATAGCTACATATGGCGGGTGATGCGTGTCCATCGTTTAGCATACATGTTACATGTTAGATCAGAAATTCCTCAACATTTGCACTGTAGCCACAACAACGCACATGTTCTCTTCACACTGTATATAATTCGTGAAGTTTAGAAGTCCCATTATGAACAGATGTCATCTTAAAAAAGGCAAATGTTCAAGATTTTGTGGTAAAAAGACAGCATATTGGATAATATTTTTATATATATTTAAATTGCACTAAATTTGTCAAAGGGGAGGTTTTCAAGGTCGGCATAGTGTACACAGTGAGGCACTGACATCAGAATTCATATATTTTGAGCACAGCAACTAATGCATGGGTCCGAGTTCCTGTTGATATACGTTATTCATGGCACAGTAGAGATTGTTCCTCAGCAGACGGGTGCCTGGTTCGAAGACATCTCAATTAATATTTGGTGTCTTACTCGCAATTTTCCTAGACCATTAATCGGGATGTATGTGTTGCTTCAGCACTGTGTCACTTTTGTAAAGATTTGCAGTATTCGGCGGATCTATTTGGGGTAAGACCACATTAAGGATTCGTCCGCAACCGGTCCGTCATCAGTTGATGATTCAATGATCAAACACTGTCTATTCGGAAGGACCTTCCATTTGTGAGGACGCAATTAGTAAGACCAACATGACCTTTACCCGAATTACATAAACAGAACAGGCTTACTATTAACAATCACTGTGTGGCACCAAGTGTAACTATGATGTTTGGCTGGTCCGCTACATGACGCCACTGTTAAAGTCCATATTTGAACAAGAATGAGGTTAGCTTAGAAGGGGTAAGACCACATTAAGGATTCGTCCGCCATTACCCTCCGAGAGAGTTCCCAATAGAAATGGCATTATGCAGGTTGTGTGAATTTCTGAGAGTACTTGTATAGTGTCGATTGAGGCGGCAGAGAAAGCATTGGCAATACGTAATCAGCTGAGGTCTGACATACTCCAAGAGGACCCCCGTGTTTATCCGGCCGTGGCAGCAGCGTGTAGACACGGCGGCACTACAAACGAAACCAACATGGGAATTGTGACATCACAAAACGAAGAGAACTAATTCAACGTATGTTCGTCTACTAGTTATACCATCGCTGGTCAACCGCAGCGATGTGAAGTTATGGTATGCCATATAAAAAGACCACGGCTATTCTGATGTATGTCTTTCCATTTCTACCAACATGAGGATGTGTCAAATATGAATGTGTCGATTCACTCTTGCATAATAACGTACATAAAACATTTAGGGAAATAACCATCCGCACGCACGCGCACGCGCACACACACACGCGCACTCGCACACGCACACACACACACACACACACACAAACACACACACTCACACTCACACACACGCACGCACACGCCCACACACACACGCACACACACACACACACACACATCTACACTTCGACAATGTTTCAATCGCCTATTTTACGAAGAGAACTTGTTTGTACAATCAGAAAAGACTACTTACGTATGCGCCAATGGTTTCATCCATTGGATGCTGTATGTCGCTTGACATGGCGAACAGGTCGATCATCGACCTGCGCATGCGTAGTAATGTACTGATCGAAGACGAGTGGCGACCCCTGGGTAGGGTGCATGATGCCACAATAAGACACACGATTGTGAAAACTGCAAGAGAAAGTTATATGATCATTGTTTATGCTAGGTTGTTAAGGTGCATGGGTGTGTGTTGTGCTTATTACCTGCACACATGTAATGCTGTTCCCCATGTTGATAGTGCTATCGATTTATATATTTTATAAACATACATTTTAGATTTGCGTTATTTCCCAAAACAAATTAGTAGGCCCAATAATGGATATGGGGTTATATAACAAATTAGTTATCTTCAACAACTCCAGCATACGAAGAGGTGTACACATATTCCATCTGAACACATTGACAAAATCGATACTATAATAATCAAGTGATTTATTTAAAAAAATCAAAAATCCTACCTTGGACGATTTTCATGTTCAGATCAGCGGTTTGGTTGCACCTTGAGTTTTTGAGAACTTGATGTCTAACCGTTCTCCCGCAGGCCTTATATAGTTCTTTCTCTGTATTTATTTTGAAATTGGCAACTACGTAAAACATAAAACTAAAATTCCCAACTCTTTACATCGTTAATTATGTCACGCGGAATCTCAAAACTGGAACAGAAGAACTGCAACATTTGTTTTACGGATCAACCCTACGTTAACAAAGCTTTTAATTCATGCGTTAACTATGTCTAGATCGACTGCCCATTGTGTTTAATGTACTGTAAGGCGTGGGTGCGTGTTACAAGTAGGCACGTTGTTTTCGTTAGCGTGGGAAATTAACAACAACATTGTATAATCGGCAGAATTGTAGAATTCCATACTAAACCCATGTACAAGACCTAACCCATTCGGTTAATTTTGTATAGTTAGTTTTGTGTTGATAGAAAACGAAAGAAACACGACGGCATCGAAGCGCTGCATTCAATGCAGCAATGTCAATGGATGCCACAGAACACACGAGTGCCTGAGAAATTAACGGCTTTAAAAGGCAAGAAATAATGAATCTGTTGGATCTTACACTCTTGTTTTTGTAGTTCTCTTTGATAAAATATGATTATTTGAGTGATAGTGTTAACTAAATAATGTATTCTTTGTAACAGTAACGGTATGCTAACATGTTTCGTGTCAGGTACGAATGTCTTTCCAAGCAAGTGACATCTGAATTACGTTGATACAATTAGAAGCCAGTGTACAAACTCAGTGAAGAATTCTCTCGTAATGTACTATTCACCAGACGGTTGCTGCTAGATTATTATGTACATTGAAATGAGAACATATCACTCAAATATAGCATCGTTTACCGTGATAGTGTTATAAAACAATAAATATATAATACTATTTGCGTTCAAATATTAATGTGGATCATATTGCAGCTTTAATTTTTCTGCAGAAAAAACGTGACGACTTCGCATTTCATTGTGGTAACGACCTCGTATGCACCGTTCGACCGGATGTTCGGGTGTTTACTTTCTTAATAATAAACTCAGGAAATGAGATAAACAATTATGTGCAATTATGTACGCTTTACAAATTATTTGAATTTAAAAAACAACACAGATTTTATAAAAAAATCAGAGTTTAAAATTATGTTTTACTTTAAAGGAAGACATGAAATAATCTTTACATAAATTAACATTTACATTGAAAAAAGGTGTCTAAAGAGTATAAGTGTATTTAATTATACAACCTACTGATACAAAAAACTGAAGCATCTAAACAGTTACGCATGTACCTACGTACACGGATGTACCACGCACGCATGCACGCACGCACGCACGCACGCACGCACGCACGGAAACACGCTCTCAAACACACATTCGCACGCACGCACGCACACGCACACACACACACATACACACACACACTCACACGTACACACTACAAAGTTTTCCATGTATTTCTTCCGGGACTGCCACGTTTGTCTCAGAAAGTTTCTACCGTATTTTTCTGTCTAAAAAAAGAAAGTCTACACATTGATCCGCCCGTGATTACGACCAGTTATTGCCATGGCATGTCACTACGGGTTGGAATACATTGTGTTCTCATAACAAAGCGGTTTTATTACAGTTACTGGTCGAAACCATGCCTATAAAATTGTAGCATCCATTATACAAGTTGGGATGATATTGCTTATTACTAAACAGTACATTGCACTAAAATTCCTTCAGCGGACAACTAACTATATTTAAATCGATTAAAAGATGCCTCTAAACATAGCTGGGATATTACCTAACGGTGAACATATATTACAACGCGTCACAGATCACTGTCTGAGAAACCGTTTATAATAATCATTCACAATTCCAAG
>OZ023206.1:69232071-69252071 GCA_963995525.1 Escarpia spicata | reverse complement strand
TGTGTGGATCAACTGGACGAGATTGCGCAGACGCGGGAGAACTTTCGCGGTCAGGTCGCAGTACAGCTGTTTTTCCGGTGTCTTGCTCGCGCTGCAGGTGATCTTGCACGCACTGCCGGAGCCGGTAAGTGAGATACACGCCGCCATGCCGCCTCGCCTGCTAGGTCGCAGCAGTGCCTCGGTGCCGACCGCCGTTAGACGTGTCAACGTGTGGTTCAAGCGTCGGGCGGCCAGCAATACTGACGCCATGGTTGTCTGAAGCACACGCAGACAGACACATATATTTCGGAAACAATATTGTAATATCATGGAAACTTGCTATCGCAAGACAATACAGCCACATTTTCGAATGATTATTTGCGGTTATACATAGAAAAAGTTACCAACACGTTTTACGAATAAACTGCGTTCGCGTACTGACCATCAAGCAAGAGCGCACTTCCTACCTTAAAAAGAGAAACGATCATCGATAAGCAATACCAGCACAGCAATGGTAAACATGTATAAGAACACGTGTACAGTAAAGCAATTGGGAAATTTGTTGTAGGTCTATGTATGAAATGTGTTCAACATTTACTGTCGTTTCTCAAATCAGGTATTTCCACAATTATTCTTACAACACTGATTCATTCACGACTAGCATGTCATCACAACCACCAGATTTACCTGCGACTGGAATACATGCACGTTGTTATATATCACGCGCCATATAATAAGTAATACAAGATTTATTTTCGCACATTAAAAATATAGTTTGTACACGACAGTACCTACAGCTTATAATTCGTATTACGTGAATCAATCACCGCGAGCAAACATGACAAGACGCTTGCTTTATCGGGAACTCTTCTCTTATTGTACCACTATTCACGGAGACCATTTCATTCACTAGCAACGTTGAATGGTAGTTTTCCACGGCCGTGCAACCTATGCGACTGTATTATAAATATCCTACTATATATTCCGAAACGGGAGAGCGTCCTACTGTCTATATCGACAGTGGTAATAACAGACGCGCCATTCAAAGCCCGCATTGTTTCTCTATATCATTATGCTTAAATTCACGCCCTCCTCGTTGATATGCCTATGTTGGCGATCATTTATCACAATTCGTACCAAAATAGGACCCCGTAAAAACACTGACCTTGCTGACTGGTTTGTTTCTTTTGAAGACGGTCAATGGTGGCAGTGACAGCCTTGGCAACACGTAATCAGCTGTGGTCTGGCACACTCCAAGAGGACCCTCGTGTTTATCCGGGTGTGGCAGCAGCGTGTAGATACGGCCGCACTACAAACGAAACCAACAAGGGAATTATGACATCGCAAAATGACGAGAACTAATTCGACTCCACTAACTGTTCCATCGCTGATGTTGCATCAGTTATATAAAATGTACGATTAAATACCATGTCATTGATGACTGAAATACACAGAGGAAACGATGTTGTAATAACTGTTAACAAACAAAACCGCACTTTAGTAACATTATGGTATTCCATACCAAGACACTGCGGCTATTCAAACACATATATACATATATATATATATATATATATATATATATATATATATATATATATACACATGTATATAGAGTATATTTATAGGAAACACGTGTCTTTCTATAATGAGCAGCCTGTAAATGTGTCGATTCTTTTCTACACAACATCTAGAAGAAAAAAAAATTGGGGGAAATAAACGATACACATTTACAGTTGCATTTGTGCATTACTTCGACGGTCTATTTCCCGTATATACTAAGAGGAATAACTACTTACGTAGGCGCCAACTGCTTCATCCATTCGATGCTGTGTGTCACTTGACATGGCGAACAGGTCGCTCTTCGACCTGCGCATGCGTAGTAATGTACTAATCGAAGACAGGTGGCGTCCCCTGGGAAGGCTGCACGATGCCACAATGAGGCACACGATTGTGAAAGCTGTAAGAGGAAATGATACAATCATTGTTTATGCTATAAGGTGGATAAGGAAAAGATCATGCATGTTGCCTATACATAACTGATGCTATTATGCCAGGCTAATAATGTTATCAATGAATACATTTTTTTAACGTACAATTTTATTAGTGTCTGCAGTAATTCTCACATACGTTTTGTTGTTGTATTCTGCTGTTGGTTATTTGTTTCCTAAACGTCCATTATTAAGTCCAGTACGCTAGGTTATCATAAAACAATATTGTACCCAGATTAGGATTAGGTTGTCACTTCTTTGGGATGATTAGTTTTGATACGCTATTTTTGACAGTATTCATAATACGCTTGTATATGGAGGGTTTGAGATTGTGAAATTAATTATGATATATTTGGAATGCTTGTTAATGTTTTAGTCGTAATTGATGCTATATTTGTTAACACATCTGTTTTATCGCGGTTCTGGGCTGAAGATCACGATCAGGCAGCGTACGTGTGGTTGAAATACGCTTTCAACATCGGACGTGTATGTCCCTCATGTTGATTTGGAAGGTAACGTGGTTACTGAGGACATCAAGCACCCTGACATGCAATGAGTACCCGCACATCCACCACAGAAAGGTCAACTGAGCTATAATAGCCTAGTAAAGGCTGCCACTTGTATGAGACCTCACAAATCAGTGTCATAATATGTGAAAATCAATTACACGAACATTACGAAGTGTTGGAAACAATTAAGATTGTTAGGTACCAGAGTATTTTACAAATTATTTAGTTTCAACAGCTGCTGCATACGAAGACGTATACATATATTCCAACCGAGACCATTGACAACATCGATACTATAATAGTCAAGTTATTGGTTAATGAAAATCACAAGTCCAACTGTTTACTAACCTTGGACGCTCTTCATTTTCAGATAAGCGTCTTGACTGTACCTTGACTTTGTTTAGAACTGGATGCCTTACTCTTGACCAGTGTGGTTTATATAGTATGGATCCTAGGCGTGTATCTGCCTTTGTATTCACATTGAAATGTTCCACTACGTGAAATACAAAACTAAAATTCCCATCTCATCAAATCATTAGTTAAGTCAGCAGTAACTCGAAACTGGAGGAGACGAACCGTCGCATACACATCGCTGATCAAATCTACGTTCACAAAGCACTTAATTCATGCGTTTAGTATATTCTGATCCACTGCCCATTGTGCGCTGGTGTATTGTAAGGCGTGGGTGCGTGTTATAAATAGGCACGTTGTTTTCGTTGGCGTCGGAAATTAATTAAAAAAAATGTATAATCGACAGAATTGTAACATTCCATACTAAAGTCTTGTGTGTTACCTAACGCCTTTATTAAGGTTGTTTCATTTAATTTTCTTTAAGAAATACTACAGCATTGTAGAGCTGCATGCCACAAATCAGAATAACTAACGCATCAAATTCCCGCCATGTGAACAGAATAATGACAATGAAAGCCACTAAATACACGAGTGCCTGAGAAGTGCGATTTTAAAAACGCAAGAAACAACGAATGCGTTCTTCTTTCTGATTTTGCAATGTTGTTGCTTTTCGTATTTCTCCTTGTTAAAATATTAACATGTGGGTGATAATTATAACTAAATCATATATATTTGTTTGGTACAATTCGCGTGTGCTAACTTGTTTCATGTCAGATTTGCAGGTCTTTCGAAGCAAGTGAGATCAAATGATTTTTACAAGTAGAAACCAGAGTACAATTGCAATGAAGAATTCTCTCGCAATGTACTATGCACCACACAGTTGTAGCTAGATTATGTTGTACACTGAAATAACAAAATACTACTCAAATGCAGCAGAGCTTCCAGTGATAATGTTTCATGACATAACGTATGCAACTTTATTTGCCTTAATATGTTAATGCGCATACTATTAAGTATTGTATAGTTCATTTGTCTGCATAAAAACGTGACAACTACGCATTTCATTGATGCGCCCATTATGAACGACTTAATAGTTTAACCTCGTGAAATACAGCATTCGTCCGGTGCTATCGTGTTTACCTTTTTAATAATACACATAGGAAATGAGATATGCAAATTTATGCCATTCCATGCGTTTTTAAAATTATTTTAATTTAAAAACCACGAATAAGTTTAACAAGAAATACAGAGTTTACAATTATATTTTATTTTGAACGAAGACAATGGGTAATTATTGCATGAATTAATCTTGTAATGGAAAAGTATTCTCACCTGGTGTGTTCTGGAAAAAAAGTCTGATCCATTTGACTAAAAAGGATATGTTTATTTTATGACAGAGGCTATTGATACAAAATTGAAAATAATGCTAGTCTACATTTAGATGTTTAGTTTGGTATTAGATTCAAAACCTGACCAGGTGTGCAATGACATTGTGAAAATTATAAACAAGGTAAAATGTTATGCGTCCACGTTTGGCACATGTTTAGAAGACGCACACGTATACGAACGTGGACACACAGGCACGGAAGTAACCAGACAATTACACACCCACGCACGCATGCACGCATGCAAACACACACACCCACACTCACACACTTGCACGACACACACGAGCGCGAACAAACGCACACACATACACACACATTTGCAAAGATTTCCACGAATCGATGTATTTCTTCCGGAACAGCTACGTTTGTCTAGGAAAGTTTCTACGGAATTTTTTTGTTGGAATGATATTGCATATAAGTATACAGTGCGTCAAACGAAAATCCCCTCAAAGTGCAACTAACTATATTTAGATCGAATTAAAAGTGCCTCTAAATACCGGGGATACTTGGGTTGAGATCCCAATGGAAGACTAACTAAACTGTGAACATATTTGATAACGCATCACAGGTCACTATGAGAGAAGCCGTTTATGATAACCATTCTCAATTCCAAGCTACAGGAACAGAAACGTCCAGATCTAACACGTTGACTACACATTATGTGATACAATTCTTATAAACAACAATGCAATATTTAGTTAATCCCGGTTTCAAATATTTCAGGTAGTTATCGAAGTCACAGCAAACCGTTTCTTTGCACAAAACACATAGAATTATGTGAGGTACGATAATTCCAGAGTACTATATATCACGATATTCTTTGATTACCATTTCGGCCTCATTACTAACGTAAAGTAATAAAAGCTTAGTATAATAATAGCGTGGTTACCACCGATCACAAATGTAATATTTAATAATTGAGCGTCGTGCTTTGGTCGTGTATGGGTATATGTCCGCGTGTGCGTATGTGTATGCGTGCGTCCGTGCGTATGTATATGCGTCCGAATGCATAGACGTATATATGCATGCGTTCATGCGTTGAACCTATGAATGTATGTATGTGTGTGTGTGTGCGTGTGTGTGTGTGTGTGTGTGTGTGTGTGTATTTATCTATATATGTATGTATGTATCCATGTATGTAGGTATGTAGGTATGTATATTTGTATGTATATATATATATATACATGTAAATATACATACCTACATTGGTATGTATATATATATATATATATACATGCAAATATACATACCTACGTATGTATATATATATATATACATATATATATATATATATATATGTATGTATGTATATGTATACATACCATGTATATATATATATATATATATATATATATATATATATATATATATATAATAAAATATATATATATATATTATACTATATATATATATATTAGCCATCCTACAGTGTCTGTGTATCTGCGCCCTGGTGTCGAAGTTCAGTTGTTGTCTGGGCAACGTACCTTAAGGCTGTAAAGGCCGATTCTTGAGTAGCAGTCTTTATTGCATTTGCTGCACTTGAAGGTGCTCTCAGTTCTGTTCTCAACCTGGTTTTTTTTTTCCGGTTACGTTTTTCTTCTGCAAGTCTGCTGAGAGTCTGCTCTCCTCTTTTAAGACCCATGTGCGTCTACGTGGATAGGTCTCCAGCAAGCTCCCCCCAATTGTAAACATCCATATCTAATGACTTCATGTCCTTGGAGCACAGATTGGGACTTCTTTCCACTCTCTTTCCAGTGGCCAACTCTCCGTAGAGAATGTCTTTTGGAAGTCACTCATCTTCCAACCGATGCACGTGGCCGAGCCAGCGGAGGCGGCGTTGCATGAGCAGGGTCACCAGGTTCACAGACCACGTAAAACGACCTCTATATTGTGGACTGGGTCCTACCAGGAGACCCCGAGGATGCATCACGGGCAGCGCATGTGAAACGATTTCAGTCAAATCTTCTGAGTGAAGTACAGCGTCCAAGACTCAAATCTAGCTGTTGATGATAGTTAAATAATGGTGTAACATCGTCTTAGAAATTCGCATTTTTATGACCGTTTTTATGGACCGTATCCAGGATGAATTGTTAGTGAAACGCAATTTTCTTTCATTGTCGTACCTAGGTAAGGAGAACACTCGATTTTATGAAGCAAAAACGAGCTTAAGAGCTCTTAAGAATGTTAGTGAAAAGGTGCCCAACATTGCTGAGTTCTTCAACGGTTGGTTCATCACCCAGCTCTGTTACAGTGAGCAGACATTCTATGCTACCCATGGCTGAGCTGGTGACAGCATTCCGTCTGGAGTACAGCTCTGAGTAGTACTCTACCCACCGCTCCATTAGCTTTTTCCTTCCTGTCATGGATGGGCTCGCTTGTGGAGGACCTCAAAGGGGCTATCTTGTTCTGAGTAGAGCCTATGGCTTTCTTGATGCCGTCGTACATGGCCCCAGTGTTGTCTGTGTGAGCTGACCGCTGGGTGTCCTTGCATATCTGGATCCAGTATTCGTTCGCACAGCGCCTAGCAGACTGCTGGACTTTGCTTCTGGCTGTTCGGAGCACCTGGAAGGTTGCTTGGCTGGGCGGGCGCTTGTATTCCGCAATGGCTACACGCTTGGCCTCGAAAACTGGAGTCATCACACTGTAGTTAGCTTTGAACCAGTCATTTGTCTTCCTTGACTGCTTCTCTTCAAAGAATGTGATGACAATGTTATGGACTGTGTCGAGTAGAAAGTCCCATATCTGAGTGGCAGTGTCAAGTGGTAGACTATTGTTCAGTGCATTTTTCAGTACCGAAACTCTAAACATTGCTGCATTTTCGGGATGTGTTGTCTTGCTCACACCAATGGGAGGTTATCTTTCACCGTTTAGAGCGATGCACCTTTTTCGACTGCAACCTAATCCTGCAGCACATCAAGGGGTGGTCTGTGTCGCAGTCAGCGCTGTGGTAGGATCCGGTGATCAGAACACACAGAAGGCAAAAGCGTCTGGTGATCAAGTCCAGCTGATGCCAGTGCTTTGATCGGGGGTGTCTCCATGATGCCTTATGTTGGGGCTTTTGTCTTAAAGAATGAGTTGGTGATGCAGAGGTCCAAGTAGGAGCACAACTCAAGAGGTAGCCGTTCTCATTTATTTTGCCGTGATGTCCCAAGCAGACTGGTCAGGCGACATGGTCGGCTCCCACCCTTGGGTTAAAGTCACCCAACAGAAGCAAGTGTTCCTGTGGCGGTATCTGGCTGATGACGGATTCCAGATTTCCATAAAGATCATCTTTGGTTTCTGATGTTACGTACAGGGTTGACGCTGATATGGTATGTATGTATGTATGTATGTATGTATGTATGTATGTATGTATGTATGTATGTATGTATGTATGTATGTATGTATGTATGTATTTATGTATGTATGTATGTATGTATGTATGTATGTATGTATGTATGTATGTATGTATGTATGTATGTATGTATGTATGTATGTATGCATGTATGTATGCATGTATGTATGCATGTATGTATGCATGTATGTATGCATGTATGTATGTATGCATGCATGTATGTATGTATGTATGTATGTATGTATGTATGTATGTATGTATGTATGTATGTATGTATGTATGTATGTATGTATGTATGTATGTATGTATGTATGTATGTTTGCATGTATGCATACATGTATGTATGTATTTATGTATGTATGTATTTATTTGTGTGTGTATGTTTGTATGTATGTATGCATGTATGCATGTATGCATGTGTGCATGTGTGCATGTGTGCATGAGTGCATGTGTGCATGTGTGCATGTGTGCATGTGTGCATGTGTGCATGTGTGCATGTGTGCATGTGTGCATGTGTGCATGTGTGCATGTGTGCATGTATGTATGTACGTATGTATGTAAGTATACATGTGTGTATGTATGCATGTATGTATATATGTATGTACTTACGTATATATGTATGTATCAGTTTGTGTGTTCGTGCGTACGTGCGTGCGTGCGTGCGTGGTTTGTATATATGTATGTTCGAGTTTATGTGCGTGCTTTTGTAAATGTGCGTGTATGCCTGAAAGTACGTACGTATGTGAGTAAGTATGTATGTTCGTGGTTGCGTGTGCATGCGCATATATGTGTGTTTGTATGTATTCAATGTACGTATAGCGCTAAACATTTGGCCCAGCTGCAGAGATGGCCGAATAAACGCGGGTTCGCGGTGATAAAGAATATTATCAAGAAACCAAAGGCAACAGTAACACATTCATGGTCTCCAATGACATTATCGGCTTTATGTTTGATCAAGTAGTAATGCAGTTATATTACTATTTTCGTTATTGCTATTTACTGTAGACAAAGAGCACGTTCACATAGTTAAATTCGGTGAAATATTGTTTAAGATCAATGAAGCGTTGGTATTTATTATAATCGGGGGGTGGTATGCTTTTTATGCTACTCGTAGACGCTTTTCGTGCGTTCATCTGCGACCCCAGGAAGAATCCGTACATAAAATAAATGTTACTACGTATCAAGTTATCTGGTATATAGGTACATAAGAGCAGGGGTAAACGAAACTGTGTACATAAGCAAACACAATGAACATTTGTCGCTTTTATTTCTACTCACAAACTTCTCCACAACGTCGCAACGCCGATGACCAGCATTTGACATAAAACTGCGGACACGCGGGGCCGAGACCCGTGGATCTTCTGTCAGGCCCACAAATGCCGCACGTGAAAGACCCGGCTGGCTCGAGCGGTTTCTTGATACATCTGCTGATCCCACTACCGTGGCGGAGAACAAACAGGAATTATAAGGAGCGCTGCCAGAGTCGAAGGGTGTGTTCGAGAAGCAAGGGCTGAAAGACACCACGGATAAGACATAAATGGTGTCGAGAGAGGAGATCAAGCATCCAAGGCGTTATTTATATTGGTGGAATTGGTAGGATTGCGGCGAATGATGTATAGAAGATGCGAAACCATGGAGGAATCCATCATTTTGGTTCAGTACTAACATAGAAGCAAACTTTCAAAAGGCGACGTTTTAAGAAACGAGGTCAGTTTGACTCATATTATCCATTGTCTTTTTAATCTAAGGGTAGATAAATTCATGTATTTTATTAGATTGGATGATTTTGTCGACGACAATATAATGGACATTGAAAGATTGGTTTATATGGTGTGTATTTCTGCCATAATCACAACTTGACTGGACATGTCCGAGACAGCTATTTTAGCTCGTGTGCGGAATAGGCCTGTGCGACTCAATACCCGATTCGATGTGGCGGGTCACAATTCAAGCAAGCTGAGTGGGAAAGCCATGATATGTAACGTCGGCATCTAAGTGTGGGCCCAAGATAATACTAAGACGGAGAACAACTAAATCAGTGATAATACTCAATGAACATGATTAACTTTATTTGAAACAAATAATGTATAGCAACACACAATTCAAATATAGTTTAAAGCTAACTGTATAATGATGTATATGTAAGTTTCCCTACGTCGATATATTATATTTTCAGATCATACCATAATGTAGATGCGCTGACGAAATGCCAAATAACGAAGTAGCTAACTAATACATCATAAATCGAGGTGATACATGCAATGTATCCTATAAATACATGCAATGTATACTATAAATACATGGCACACAGCAGCGTAAATGTTACATCGGCATACTATTGTATAATGAATACTAAACATACATGTAATGCATTAACTGATGGACCTGCATCATATTTACAAAAAACTTGAAACCATAAAATATCATGTCTACATGACATAAGGTAAACGATAGATCACCGTGTAGAAATGTAACGTATGTCATAAAGTTGTAGCATACAATAACGGGTATGTAAGCATGATAAAACAAAATGTATAAAATTATAAATACATGGCATACAATATATGATATAACACTAACAACATGATGTAATTATAACTTATACGGTAAATGCTTATAAATATATACGTGTGTAATACAATTATTGAATAAGTATCAATTGCTTAAAACAAACTTTTAAAGAACCATTGAACAATAAAATCAAATAAAGTTTTAAAATGTAGTGAAAAGACATAACGATAATATATGTGTACATATAAGAAAACATCAATGTTGAAAACGAACAGAGAATGATGTGACAGTTTTCATATTCTAACAAATGTTGCATGTCAATCTTATTGGATTCACATAACTAAACTAACATTGTTGAAATAAAGTGATATCGATCGTATATGAAATGTGTTTGGAATATCTGCGACAAATCACTATGACTTCAATATGTTGCAATCGGTCCGTCATCAGTTGATGATTCAGTGAACAAAAACTGTCTATTCGGAAGGACCTTCCATTTGTGAGGACGCAATTAGTAAGACCAACACGACCTTTACCCGAATTACATAAACAGAAAAGGCTTACTATTAACAATCATTGTGTGGCACCAAGTGTAACTATGATGTTTGGCTTGTCCGGTACATGACGCCACTGTTAAAGTCCATATTTGAACAATTATGAGGTTAGCTTAGAAAACATTCGTGATCAGCGCCATTTGTCTTTGGGCATGCGCAAGCACCGCCACGGTGTAGAGTCGCAGTGCACTCAGGGGACTGGTCGGTTCAACGTCATTGCCGGTGACGACAGGATTCGGATCTTTGGCATCTGGAGTCTAAAATTGTACTAATTATTATAACACGATTGTTACCAGAAAGTAATATTTAAGATTTTATGTAACAAGTGAATGGTGATTGATTGATAGTTTATTTACGATCAACAATGTTAAGAATTGTGTCCCACGAGAACAACACGTGTTAATTTACATGTTAATGTTGATTTACTGCTATACATGAACCGATAGAATGTCGAATATAGTATGTGATCTGCCAGCATTGTTGACGTTGATGTTACAGCTGTAAAGCATGTACAATATTATTTATCTGGCTAAATAGTCAGGTATTTTCAAGAGAAATCCAGTCAGTAAAAGAACGCGAATTACTAATTTTACAGCACGTATTGATAATTTTGCTGTCAATATTAATGTATATGCTGTGCTCTTTGAAAGTTGCCAACACGTTAATATAATGTTACTTTAACTAGGTACTAATAGAACTAGTAATCAATATTGAAGTATCTTATATCGTTGATTAATGATATAACAATAATTGCGAACAAGTATTCATCAAGTTCCAAGCATTAAAAAAGTAAAATTGTGCCAGTAATCTTAAACATTAGGCAAACAATTATTAAACGTCGACATTCTGGAACGAACTTAAATAAACCTATGTGGAAGTTAACAAAGAAAAGATTCACAAGACACCTGCTTCACAATTCTTTAGCCAACTAACCTTCGTCTGGAGCAATTGGACGAGATTGCGCAGACGCGGGATAACTTTCGCGCTCAGGTCGCAGTACAGCTGTTTTTCCGGTGTCTTGCTCGCGCTGCAGGTGATCTGACACGCACTGCCGGAGCCGGTAAGTGAGAAACACACCGTCATGCCGCCGCGCCTGCGGGGTCGCATCAGTGTCTCGGTGCCGACCGCCGCTAGACGAGTCAACGTGTGGTTGAGGCGTCTGACGGCCAGCATCACTAACGCCAGAGTCGTCTGAAGCACACGCAGACACACACGCACATATACATATATTGCGGATACAATATTGTAATATCATCGAAACTTGCTATCCTCAGATATTACCAAATATTTTGGCTTCAAGATTTGCCGTCTTAAATGCGAATAGGCTACCAGTACTTATATTAATACAAATTTCACGTGTATACGGAATATCAAAAAGTGTACATGTAAAAAAGCCAGCATCGATAACCGGGATGACACACCAATTGTATATATAACAACACGCCTAGAATAAAAAATACTAAACTAACAAAATAATAACTTAAACCGTTCAATAATCAAAAGATACACTAAGGAAATTGAATGTATATATATATATATATGTTTTAGCGGCGTACTTCAAATCAGATATTCCTACAATTACCTATACAACACTGATATATTCGACACAAGTACGTCATTATAAGCAACCAGACGCTGCGATCAAGCGTGACAACATGCTTTCTTTACCTGGCAGTCTTCTATAATGATATCATTGTTCACGCACACCTTAATCCACTGGCCACTTTGAATGGTAGATTTGCGACGGCAGTGCAGCCTAAGCAACACTATAAATATTCTACTATAGATAGCGTAAATGGGGAACGTCGGAATTTACACTGAGAACACCGTTATTATAACAGCCATGACGACCTAAACCCATGCAACATCAATAAAGTATTAAATTACAACTTAACTTTACCGAAATTAAAAAATTATTTGTTCCTTGAAAGTTTGTTATGTGGGATTGTTGCCTAGGAAAACTCCTGACACCAGATATGATTCGTATATCCTCTGTTATATGTGATACAAAGCCAAAAAAGGAAACTTGATTCATTTATGTTATATAATACAGGTGTAGCACCTGGCCAAACACTGCCACAGTTCAGCTGTTTTACTGATTGACACTGGCTAGTCATTTACACTGTTCAAACACCCCCCGTGGACAAAGCTGGAAGCTTCGTTTGATTCCAATCCACCGTGAACCTGGGTCACTGGCTGGAGTGGTTGTCACATTTATGTCTAATGTGCACTATGATCATCAAAGCTAATTCTTACTTCAGACAACAAGTCAATGGCAATCACACCGGATTGGATAAAATTATAGTAATTAATACCTAAATGAAAAATAAGTTGAAAGTTAATTGTGATTCTGTCAATTAAATTAAATTATCCTGTTCCAATGCAGTTAATTAATAAATAACATAATTTAATCAATTGAATTAACATATTAACAATTAACAACTGAAACTACCCCATGCCTGATGTATACATTCGTGCAGTTCTCATCAATATGTCTACATCGGTCTTTTTGAGTAATAAATAAAATAAAACCTAATGCAAACACCGACCTTGGTCACTGGTTTGGTGCTCTTGAAGACGGTCAATGGCGGCAGAGAAAGCATTGGCAATACGTAATCAGCTGAGGTTTGACACACTCCAAGAGGACCCCCGTGTTTATCCGGCCGTGGCAGCAGTGTGTAGACACGGCGGCACTACAAACGAAACCAACATGGGAATTGTGACATCACAAAACGAAGAGAACTAATTCAACGTATGTTCGTCTACTAGTTATACCATCGCTGGTCAACCGCAGCGATGTGAAGTTATGGTATGCCATATAAAAAGACCACGGCTATTCTGATGTAAGTCTTTCCATTTCTACCAACATGAGGATGTGTCAAATATGAATGTGTCGATTCACTCTTGCATAATAACGTACATAAAACATTTAGGGAAATAACCATCCGCACGCACGCGTACGCGCACACACACACACACGCATACGCGCACTTGCACACAAACACACACACTCACACTCACACACACGCACGCGCACGCACACGCGCACGCACACACTCACACACACGCACACACACACGCACACACACACACACACACACACACACACACACACGTACACACACACACACATTTACAGCTACACTTCGACAATGCTTCAATCGCCTATTTTACGAAGAGAACTTGTTTGTACATTCAAAAAAAAATACTTACGTATGCGCCAATGGTTTCATCCATTCGATGCTGTATGTCGCTTGACATGGCGAACAGGTCGATCATCGAACTGCGCATGCGTAGTAATGTTATCGAAGACGAGTGGCGACCCCTGGGTAGGGTGCATGATGCCACAATAAGACACACGATTGTGAAAACTGCAAGAGAAAGTTATATGATCATTGTTTATGCTAGGTTGTTAAGGTGCATGGGTGTGTGTTGTGCTTATTACCTGCACACATGTAATGCTGTTCCCCATGTTGATAGTGCTATCGATTTATATATTTTATAAACATACATTTTAGATTTGCGTTATTTCCCAAAACAAATTAGTAGGCCCAATAATGGATATGGGGTTATATAACAAATTAGTTATCTTCAACAACTCCAGCATACGAAGAGGTGTACATATATTCCATCTGAACACATTGACAACATCGATACTATAATAATCAAGTGATTTATTTAAAAAAATCAAAAATCCTACCTAGGACGATTTTCATGTTCAGATCAGCGGTTTGGTTGCACCTTGAGTTTTTGAGAACTTGATGTCTAACCGTTCTCCCGCAGGCCTTATATAGTTCTTTCTCTGTATTTATTTTGAAATTGGCAACTAGGTAAAACATAAAACAAAAATTCCCAACTCTTTACATCATTAATTATGTCACGCGGAATCTCAAAACTGGAGCAGAAGAACTGCAACATTTGTGTTATGGATCAACGCTACGTTAACAAAGCTTTTAATTCATGCGTTAACTATGTCTAGATCGACTGCCCATTGTGTTTAATGTACTGTAAGGCGTGGGTGCGTGTTACCCGTTGGCACGTTGTTTTTGTTAGCGCGGGAAATTAACAACAACATTGTATAATCGGCAGAATTGTAGAATTCCATACTAAACCCATGTACAAGACCTAACCCATTCGGTTAATTTTGTATAGTTAGTTTCGTGTTGATAGAAAACGAAAGAAACACGACGGCATCGAAGCGCTGCATTCAATGCAGCAATGTCAATGGATGCCACAGAACACACGAGTGCCTGAGAAATTAATTAACGGCTTTAAAAGGCAAGAAATAATGAATCTGATTATTTGAGTGATAGTGTTAACTAAATAATGTATTCTTTGTAACAGTAACGGTATGCTAACATGTTTCGTGTCAGGTACGAATGTCTTTCCAAGCAAGTGACATCTGAATTACGTTGATACAATTAGAAGCCACTGTACAAACTCAGTTAAGAATTCCCTCGTAATGTACTATTCACCAGACGGTTGCTGCTAGATTATTATGTACACTGAAATGAGAACATATCACTCAAATATAGCATCGTTTACCGTGATAGTGTTATATAACAATAAATATATAATTCTATTTGCGTTCAAATATTAATGTGGATCATATTGCAGCTTTAATTTTTCTGCAGAAAAAACGTCACGACTTCGCATTTCATTGATACACACATTGTGGTAACGACCTCGAATGTACCGTTCGAACGGATGTTCGGGTGTTTACTTTCTTAATAATAAACTCAGGAAATGAGATAAGCAATTATGTGCAATTATGTGCGCTTTACAAATTATTTGAATTTAAAAAAAAAAACAGATTTTATTAAAAAATCAGAGTTTAAAATTATGTTTTACTTTAAAGGAATACATGAAATAATCTTTACATAAATTAACATTTACTTTGAAAAAAGGTGTCTAAAGAGTATAAGTGTATTTAATTATACAACCTACTGATACCAAAAATTTAAAATAATGCTAGTTTAAATGGGGAGTCTATATTTAGATGTTTAGTTTGGTCTTAGTTTCAAAAACCTGATCATGTGTAAAATAACATTGTGAATATCATAAACCAACTAAACAATCAATATAGTATTTTATATGCCCACTTTTGCCGCATATTTAAAGGAAGCATACGCATATGCACAGAGACATATACTCGCACAGGGACTGAAGCAACTAAACAGTTACGCATGTACCTACGTACACGGATGCACGCACGCACGCATGCACGCACGCACGCACTCACGGAAACACGCTCTCAAACACACATTCGCACGCACGCACGCACGCACACACACACACTCACTCACATACACGCACACAAACACACACACAAACACACACAAAAACACACACACACACAAACACACACACACATACGGCAACTGTTCCAATATAAAAAGTCTTATTGCAGTTATCTAGGAGCCTCGTGTTCCAGTTACCTGCACACAATCTTACTTTTTATTTGTAATGTCACGGAGTCTACACCTTGTTTCTGCGACTTCCTGGCACTACCAGTGACCCAGCTGACCGATGCCGGGCATTGGCGATCGATCTACTTGGATCGTTGTCAATCCCACATGTTGTTGAATTCAAAGACAAACTACGTACCAGGGTAATAATTCATAATTCGGGTCATCATTTACAGCCATAAATATTTCGTCCTGGAGAACAGGTTTAGCGGTCCAAAAATGCAACGAATTGCATTTGCCTCCAAAGTTATTTGCGTTGTCGTTAGTGCGCCATGTGAACGGTGTGCGTGCGCGCAGGTGCGTGCGCGGGCGCATGTGCATGTATATGAGGGTGAGAAACTTAGAGAAATGAAACGAATCCGTGACACGTTCGAGTCACGTATAATATAACAGTGAACAGAGAAGGCCAACATCAAGACCAAATAAATTATGCAGTGAGATCGATAAATATACTTACATTATAAATGAATATAACTCCAAAGAAATCGTTTACCCGTTGCTAATTCGCGTTAGTTGCATTAATTCGTTTGAATTCATATGTACAGTAGTATATTGTATATGTGAAAATAAATTGTGATTGGACAAATTAAATTATAAACACTTACGACATCAACACAAATTACACATAATGTATTTTCAATAGCTTCGCTAATAAAAAATTACTACAAAACACAAAATTCGATAAATTTATCTATAAACAGTGCACCGTATTGCCAAAATGATTTGATTAATATATTACTATGTGAAAAGGTAAACAAAGATACACTTTGTACAAACATACTTTAACTTGTACAGCCCTTCCTTCACATACTGGTATATTTTAATATTATGATAACATAAAGCGTCTCTGTCTTCAGCTGGATGAAATAGTTGTTTTAACTGTGTGTCTCTGTACTGTTGTAGAGTATTTTCTCCATGTCACATTCGACACTGTTTTTCACAAAATGAGCCGAAAGTTCATTATCTACAAACCAAACTGATGTTCGCTTTCTTCAATAGCATTGGATTGTGTGGAGACATAAAATTACTGCATGTTCCTGTATTATATCCAGTGTTGGCATTACATCGAAACAACACATAATCACATATTAAAATAAATAAGGTGTTTAATATAATAAATAGACTGAATAAGTTAGTTAAAATATCATAAAAACATAACTCCGTTGTCAATGTAACTGAAATATCGCCGCTGCAAACGTTAAAGTCGCACGAAAGCCAGCCGAAATAAATGCATGTGTCATAATGTTTTAAAGATAGCAGACGAGCTTGCATTGTTGACTGTGTTAGGTAGAGCATTCCACAGTATTGGTGTGAAAGAGAAGTAACAACGGCCATGATATTTAGTATAGTGGTTGGGACTCGTCAACAGAATGGTCAACATGAAGCAGCAAATCCCGATTGTATTTTAGGCAACTCTTGCATCTGCGTGGCTTGCGGCTAGACAAGTGAACGACATCGTAACGCAAGCGATTGCGGTAGGATTCGAGTCACTTCGACGTCCGTGCATTTCAGTTGCACCTCTACAATAAGCTATACGGACGCGTGCTGCTAAAACTGCGTCAACTCATCGGACTTCTGCACACATTCGTGAGTTGACCGCCGTTATGTCGTCAAACAATTGGTGCTTCTACTTCTGGGATAAGGTGGCCACGACTTGTCTAGACACCATTAGTAACCTGAATTAAGCGTCGTACGAGAACGCCACATCAGATGTCAACTAAAAAATCAACGTCGACTCCAAATCCGGCGTCGACGTCTAGAAACACAGCATCAGCCAAATATTAAACATAATAAAATAAGTACGCTTATACATTCTCCTTCCATATGAAGTAAGTGAAAGTCAGTGAGGAATTTAGGCACATATTCAACATGTTCACTCACGCACGCACGCACACACGCAGTAGCGACTGGCGAAGTCAATTACTAGTCTGACTCGGCTAACTTCCGCACTTCGCGTAGGAGATCTGCCAGGGCTAGTTTTGCATGGCAAACAGCCCTGGCTTGCGAGGATGGCACACACTAAATATGTTGAACCTATACAGCTAACAATGCAAAAACATACCTGATTGAGACTAAGCCTAAGGAGTCCAATAAAACATTATTATATTTCACTGCCACTGCCTTGCTACTGCGTCTCGCTGCATCTACAATAGTGGAATGTAGACGTTCAACATATCATGATGTGATACGAGATACACACCAGTTGTTAAAGGAAATAAAAATAAGGCATTAACATAAATCCGTTTTCCATGTGTACACAAAGTTTAATATTGTATGTAACATTTGACAAAATTAAACAAATACAGAAAAATACATTGGTAGCATAAATGTTTCGAACAATTATTCATCTAGCTCTAAACTTTGAAAAAGGAAAATTGTGCCCGTTTCCTTAAATATTAAACACACAGTTAAATGTGAAATATCTGGAACAAACATGAATAAACCTATGTGGAAGCTAACAACAAATATTCATATGTAATTCCTTTTCTTTTAGTGAGTGAATTTCTCTTGAAATTAAATACTTGACTATATGGCTAAATAAATAACCAATATTTTACAGACGTTACAGCTATAACATCAACACTAACAATGTTGGCAGATCACATACTATATTCGATATTTTATCGGCTCATGTTTAGTAGTAAATCACCATTCACTTGATACATAAAACCAAACATATTATATTCTGGTAACAATTATGTTATAATAATTATTGCAATTTCAGATGCCAAAGATCAGAATCCTGACGTCACCGGCAGTGACATTGACCCGACAAGTCCACAGAATGCACTGCGACTCTACGCCGTGACGGTGCTTGTGTATGTCCAACGACAAATGGCGCTGATCACGAAAGTATTCTAATCTAACATCATAGTTTGCAAATACGGGCGCAAAGAGGAGGTGCACTTAGCGCCACGTAGTGGTTGTTAATAGTAAACTTGTTCTGTTTTTTTTTAATTCGGGTAAACATCGCGTTAATGAGTCATACTAGTTGCGTCCTCCAACTTGGTTGGTCCTTCCGAATAGAAAACGTTTATTCACTGACAGGTAGCAATGTTTTGGAGTCATATTGATTTTTTTCAGTCATTCCAAACACATTCTATGCTCGATCGACGTTAACACAATGCTGTGATCCCAATTTTAAGTACAAAGCATTTTTTAGAATGTAAAAAAGTCACTTCATTCTGTATCCGTTTTTAGCTTTTCTGACTTTTTATATGTATACATATATTATTGTCATGTTTTTTCAGCATATTTAAGAACTTGTATGTCTTTAAGCAATTGTCACTTATTAATCGTATACATTTATAGGCGTTTACCGTATAAGTTAAAATTATATCATGTTGATAGGGCTATATCAGATATTGTATGCCATGTATTTATAATTTTATACATTTATTTTATCATGCCTACGTAGTACGTACCCATTATTGTATGCCATAACTTTATGACATACGCTACATTGTACACGGTGACCTATCATTTACCTTTGTCATGTCGACATACAGCTTTATAATTACACGTTTTTTTGTCAATATGACGCAGACTCATCAGTTACAGCATGCCATGTATGCTTAGTATTCATTATACAATCTTATGCCGATATGTCACTTATGCTCCTGCATGCCATGCGTACCTACATTGTATTGTATCACCATGATTTATGATGTATTAATTACTATACACTGTTATTTGGTATTTCATCAGCGCATCTACATTATGCTAGGATCTGAAAATATAAGATATCGACGTAGTGAAGCTAACGTATACATCATTATACATTTGTTTTTACTATATGTTTGAATTGTGATGTACAATACATTGTTTGTTTCAAATAAAGTTAGAAGGAAGTCATATGCATTTTGTATTATGACGGACTTAGTGGTTCTCCACAAAAACGTTGTTTTTGTTAAA
>OZ023206.1:69200222-69231871 GCA_963995525.1 Escarpia spicata | reverse complement strand
AAAAAAGACAATAGACAATATAAGTCAAAATAACCCCCATGAAATCTTACTTGATGTCTTCGTTCAAAGTAAAACATAATTTAAAACTGTGATTTTTTAATAAAATCTATGTTGGTTTATAAATTTAAATAATTTATAAAACGCACATAAAGCACGCATACATACACGCACGCACAGACACACGCACACATACACGCACCCGCGGGCATATAGTCGCACACGACCAAAGCACGACGTTCATTTATTAAATATGACATTTGTGGTCGGCGGTTACCACGCTATTATTATACCAAGATATTATTACTTTACGCTGATAAGGCCGGTGTTTACAAAAAACATATTGATATATAGAACTTCAAACAATTCTCTGTTTTTTTCTGCAAAGAAACGGTTTGCTGTGACTTCGACAACTACGTGCGATATCTGAAACCGGATTTAGCTAAATATTGCATTGTTATTTAGAAGAATTATATCACACATGCAATCAATATGTTCGCTCTAGAAGTTTCTGTTCTTACAAGTTAACGAACTCGGAATTGTGAATGATTATCATAAACGTATCTGACAGTGATCTGTGACGCGTTGTAATATATGGTCACCGTTAGTTAGCATCCCAGCTATGTTTAGAGGCATCTTTTAATCGATTTAAATATAGTTAATTGTCCGCTGAAGGAATTTTAGTGCAATGCACTGTTTTAGTAATAGGCAATATCATCCCAACTTGTATAATGGATGCTACAATTTTATAGGCATGGTTTCGACCAGTAACTGTAATAAAACCGCTTTGTTATGAGAACACAATGTATTCAAACCCGTAATGACATGCCATGGCAATAATTGGTCGTAATCACGGGCGGATCAATATGTAGACTTTCTTCTTTTAGAAAGAAAAAGTACGGTAGAAAGCTTCTGAGAAGAAATACATGGAAAACTTTGTAGTGTGTACGTGTGAGTGTGTGTATGTGTGCGTGCGTGCGAATGTGTGTTTGAGAGCGTGTTTGCGTTCGTGCGTGCGTGCGTGCGTGCGAATGTGTGAGTGTGAGTGTGTGTGTGTGTGTGTGTGTGTGTGTGTGTGTGTGTGTGTGTGTGTGTGTGTGTGTGTGTGTGTGTGTGTGTGTGTGTGTGTGTGTGTGTGTGTGTGTGTGTGTGTGTGTGTGTGTGTGTGTGTGCGAGTGCGCGTATGCGTGTGTGTGTGTGTGCGAGTGCGTGCGGATGGTTATTTCCCTAAATGTTTTATGTACGTTATTATTCAAGAGTGAATCGACACATTCATATTTGACACATTCTCATGTTGCTAGAAGTGCAAAAGACATACATCAGAATAGCCGTGGTCTTTTGATATGGCATACCATAACGTCACATCGCTGCGGTTGACCAGCGATGGTATAACTAAAAAACACGGGGTCCTCTTGGAGTGTGTCAGACCTCAGCTGATTACGTATTGCCAATGCTTTCTCTGCCGCCATTGACCGTCTTCAAGAGCACCAAACCAGTCAGCAAGGTCGGTGTTTGCATGAGGTTTTATTTTATTTATTACTCAAAAAGACCAACATAGGCATATTGATGAGGACTGCACGAATGTATACATCAGGCATGGGGTAGTTTCAGTTGTTAATTGTTAATATGTTAATTCAATTGATTCAATTATTTAATTAATTAATTAACTTCACTGGAAGAGGATAATTTAATTTAATTGACAGAATCACAATTAACTTTCAACTAATTTTTCAATTAGGTATTAATTACTATAATTTTATCCAGTCCGGTGTGATTGCCATTGACTTGTTGTCTGAAGTAAGAATTAGCTTTGATGATCATAGTGCACATTAGACATAAATGTGACAACCACTCCAACCAGTGACCCAGGTTCACGGTGGATTGGTATCAAACGAAGCTTCCAGCCTGGTCCACGGGGGTGTTTGAACAGTGTAAATTACTAGCCATTGTCAATCAATAAAACAGCTGAACTGTGGCAGTGTTTGGCCAGGTGCTACACCTGTATTATATAACATAAATGAATCAAGTTTCCTTTTGTGGCTTTGTATCACATATAACAGAGGATATACGAATTACATCTAGTGTCAGGAGTTTTCCTAGGCAACAATCCCACATAACAAACTTCCAAGGAACAAATAATTTTTTTATTTCGGTAAAGTTAAGTTGTAATTTAATACTTTATTGATGTTGCATGGGTTTAGGTCGTTATGGCTGTTATAATAACGGTGTTCTCAGTAGAGATTCCGACGTTCCCCTTTTACGCTATCTATAGTAGAATATTTATAGTGTTGCTTAGGCTGCACTGCCGTCGCAAATCTACCATTCAAAGTGGCCAGTGGATTAAGGTGTGCGTGAACAATGTTACCATTATAGAAGACTGCCAGGTAAAGAAAGCATGTTGTCACGCTTGATCGCAGCGTCTGTTTGCTTTGGCTGACATGAACTATGACCTTTGTTGTTGTGTGTTATTCTGAGACATATACTATACATGCATGCATTCCAGTCGTAGGTAAATCCGGTGGTTATAATGACGTACTTGTGTCGAATGCATCAGTGTTGTATAGGTAATTGTACGAATATCTTATTTGAAGTACGCCGCTAAAACATATATATATATATATATATACATTTAATTTCCTTAGTGTATCTTTTGATTATTGAACGGTTTAAGTTATTATTTTGTTAGTTTAGTATTTTTTATTCTAGACGTGTTGTTATATATACCATTGGTGTGCCATCTCGGTTATCGATGCTGGCTTTTTCTGACATGTACACTCTTTGATACTCCGTATACACGTGAAATTTGTATTAATATATTACATACATACACACACACACACACACACACACACACACACACACACACACACACACACACACACACATACCAACATACATAGGTTCAACGCATGAACGCATGCATATACGCACACGTGGACATATAACCATACACGACCAAAGCACGACGCTCAATTATAAAATATTACATTTCTGATCGGTGGTAACCACGCTATTATTATACAAAGCTTTTATTACTTTACGTTAGTAATGAGGCCTAAATAGTTAACAAAGCATATCGTGATATATAGTACACTGGAATTATCGTACCTCACATAATTCTCTGTGTTTTGTACAAAGAAACGGTTCGCTGTGACTTCGATAACACCCTGAAATATTTGAAACCGGGATTAACTAAATATTGCATTGCTGTTTATAAGAATTGTATCACATAATGTGTAGTCAACGTGTTCGATCTAGACGTTTCTGTTCCTGTAGCTTGGAATTGAGAATGGTTATCATAAACGGCATCTCTTATAGTGACCTGTGATGCGTTATCAAATATGTTCACAATTTAGTTAGTCTTCCATTGGGATCTCAACCCAGGTATCCCCGGTATTTAGAGGCACTTTTAATTCGATCTAAATATAGTTAGTTGTACTTTGAGGGGATTTTCGTTTGACGCACTGGATACTAATACGCAATATCATTCCAACAAAAAAAATTCCGTAGAAACTTTCCTAGACAAACGTAGCTGTCCCGGAAAAAAATACATCGATTCGTGGAAATCTTTACAAATGTGTGTGTATGTGTGTGCGTTCGTTCGCGCGCGCGTGTTTGTGTGTGATTGTGTGTGTGTGTGTGTGTGTGTGTGTGTGTGTGTGTGTGTGTGTGTGTGTGTGTGTGTGTGTGTGTGTGTGTGTGTGTGTGTGTGTGTGTTGAGTGCGTGTTTGAATGCGTGCGTGCGTGGGTGTGTAATTGCCTGGTTACTTCCGTGCCTGTGTGTCCATGTGCGTATGCGTGTGCGTATGCGTGTGCGTCTTCTAAACATGTGGCAAACGTGGACGCATAACACTTTACCTTGTTTATGATTTTCATAATGGCATTGCACACCTGGTCAGGTTTTGAATCTAATACCAAACTAAACATCTAAATGTAGACTAGCATTATTTTCAATTTTGTATCAATAGCCTCTGTCATAAAATAAACTTATCCTTTTTAGTCAAATGGATCAGATTTTTTTCCAGAATACATCAGCTGAGAATACTTTTCCATTACAAGTTTAATTGATGCTATAATTACCCCATGTCTTCGTTCAAAGTAAAACATAATGGTAAACTCTGTATTTCTTGTTAAACTTATTCGTGGTTTAATAAAATGGAATTGCATAAATTTGCTTATCTCATTTCCTATGTTTATTATTAAAAAGGTAAACAAAATAGGACCGGACGAATGCTGTATTTCACGAGGTTAAAGTATTAAGTCGTTCATAATGGGCGCATCAATGAATTGCGTAGTTGTCACTTTATCACTGTAAGCTCTGCTGCATTTCAGTGATATTTTGTTATTTCAGTGTACAGCATAATCTAGCTACAGCTGTGTGGTGCATAGTACATTGCGAGAGAATTCTTCATTGAATGTGTACTCTGGTTTCTACTTATAAAAATCATCTCACTTGCTTTGAAAGACCTGTAAATCTGACATAAAACAAGTTAGCATATGCGGATTGTACCAAACAGATATATATGACTTAGTTATAATTATCACCAACATGATAATATTTTTTAAACGAGAAATACGAAAAGCAACACCATTGCAAAATCAGAAAGATGAACGCATGCGTTGTTTCTTGCCTTTTTAAAATCGCTAACTTCTCAGGGACTCGTGTATTTAGTGGCTTTCATTGTCATTATTCTTTTCATATGGCGGAAATTTGCTGCGTTAGTTATTCTGATTTGTGGCATGCAGCTCTACAATGCTATTGTATTTCTTAAAGAAAATTAAATGAAACAACCTTACCGAAGGCGTTAGGTAACACACAAGACTTTAGTATGGAATGTTACAATTCTGTCGATTATACATTTTTTTTAATTAATTTCCAACGACAACGAAAACAACGGGCCTACGTATAACACGCACCCACGCCTTACAATACACCAGCGCACAATGGGCAGTGGATCAGGATATAGTTAACGCATGAATTAAGTACTTTGTGAACGTAGGTTTGATCAGCAATGCGTATGCGACGGTTCGTCTCCTTCAGTTTCGAGTTCCTGCTGACTTAACTAATGATATGATGAGATGGGAATTTTAGTTTTATATTTCACGTAGTGGAACATGTCAATATGAATACAAAGGCAGATACACGCCTAGGATCCAGACTATATAAACCACACTGGTCAAGAGTAAGGCATCCAGTTCTAATCAAAGTCAAGGTACAGTCAAGACGCTTATCTGAAAATGAAGATCGTCCAAGGTTAGTAAACAGTTGGACTTGTGATTTTCATTAACCAATAACTTGATTATGATAGTATCGATGTTGTCAATGGTCTCAATTGGAATATATGTATACGTCTTCGTGTGCAGCAGCTGTTGAAACTAAATAATTTGTAAAATACTCTGGTACCTAAAAATCTTAATTGTTTCTAACATTTCGTAATGTTATTGTAATTGATTTTCACATATTATGACACTGATTTGTGAGGTCTCATACAAGTGGCAGCCTTTACTAGGCTATTATAGTTCAGTTGACCTTTCTGTGGTGGATGTGCGGGTACTCATTGCATGTCAGGGTGCTTGATATCCTCAGTAATCACGTTACCTTCCAAATCAACACGAGGGACATACACGTCCGATGTTGAAAGCGTATTTCAACCACACGTACGGTGCCTGATCGTGATCTTGAGCACAGAACCGCGATAAAACAGATGTGTTAACAAATATAGCAGCAATTACGACTAAAACATTAACAAGCATTCCAAATATATCATAATTCATTTCACAAACTCAAACCCTCCATGCGAGCGTATTATGAATACTGTGAAAAATAGCGTCTCAAAACTAATCATCCCAAAGAAGTGACAATATAATGCTAATCTGGGTGTACTATTATTTTCTGATTACCTAGCGTACTGGACTTAATAGTGGAAGCTTAGCAAACAAATAACCAACAGCAGAATACAACAACAAAACGTATGTGAGAACTACTGCAGATAAAATTATTGTACATTAAAAGAAATATTCATTCATAACATTATTAGCATGGCATAATAGCATTAGTTATGTATAGGCAACATGCATGATCTTCACCTTATCCACCTTATAGCATAAACAATGATTGTGTCATTTCCTCTTACAGCTTTCACAATCGTGTGTCTTATTGTGGCATCGTGCAGCCTTCACAGGGGACGCCACCTGTCTTCGATAACAACATTATTACGCATGCGCAGGTCGAAAAGCGACGTGTTCGCCATGTCAAGTGAAACACAGCATCGAATGGATGAAGCCGTTGGCGCCTACGTAAGTAGTTATTCCTGTTAGTATATACGGGAAATAGACCGTCGAAGTAATGCACACATGCATATGTAAATGTGTATCGTTTATTTCCCAAAATGTTTTTTTTCTAGATGTTGTGCAGAAAAGAATCGACACATACGTATATTACACATTTACAGGCTGCTCATTATAGAAAGACATTTGTTTGCTATAAACATACTCTATATACATGTATATATATATATATATATATTTGTATATCTGTGTTTGAATAGCCGCAGTCTCTTGGCATGAAATACCATAATGTTACTAAAGTGCGGTTTTATTTGATAACAGTTATTACAACATCGTTTCCTCTGTGTATTTCAGTCACCAATGAAATGGTATTTAATCGTACATTTTATATAACTGATGCAACATCAGCGATGGAACAATTAGAGGAGTCGAATTAGTTCTCTTCGTTTTGCGATGTCATAATTGCCTTGTTGGTTTCGTTTGTAGTGCGTCCGTATCTACACGCTGCTGCCACGCCCGGATAAACACGGGGGTCCTCTTGGAGTGTGCCAGACCACAGCTGATTACGTGTTGCCAAGGCTGTCACTGCCGCCATTGACCGTCTTCAAAAGAAACAAACCAGTCAGCAAGGTCATTGTTTTTACGGGGTCCTATTTTCGTACGAGTTGTGATAAATGATCGCCAACATAGGCATATCTATGACGAGGGCGTGAATTTAAGCATAATGATCTAGTGAAACAATACTAGTTATGAATGGCGCGGCTGTTATTACCACTGTCGAAATAGACAGTACGACGCTCTCCTGTTTCGGAATATATAGTAGGATATTTATAATACAGTCGCATAGGTTACACGACCGTGGAAAAGTACCATTCAAAGTTGCTAGTGAATGAAATGGTCTCCGTGAATAGTGGTACAATAAGAGAAGAGTTCTCGATAAAGCAAGCGTCTTGTCATGTTTGCTCGCGGTGATTGATTTGGGTAAAATAAATTATAAGCTGTAAGTACTGTCGTGTACAAACTATATTTTTAATGTGCAAAAATAAATCTTGTATTACTTATTATACGGCGCGTGATATATAACAACGTGCATGTATTCTAGTCGCAGGTAAATCTGGTGGTTGTGATGACATGCTAGTCGTGAATGAATCAGTGTTGTAAGAATAATTGTGGAAATACCTGATTTGAGAAAAGACAGTAAATGTTGTACACATTTCATACATAGGCCTACAACAAATTTCCCATTTGCTTTACTGTACACGTGTTCTTATACATGTTTACCATTGCTGTGATTGGTATTGCTTATCGATGATCGTTTCTCTTTTTAAGGTAGGAAGTGCGCTCTTGCTTGATGGTCAGTACGCGAACGCAGTTTATTCGTAAAACGTGTTGGTAACTTATTCTATGTATAACCGCAAATAATCATTCGAAAATGTGGCTGTATTGTCTTGGGATAGCAAGTTTCCATGATATTACAATATTGTTTCCGAAATATATGTGTCTGTCTGCGTGTGCTTCAGACAACCATGGCGTCAGTATTGCTGGCCGCCCGACGCTTGAACCACACGTTGACACGTCTAGCGGCGGTCGGCACCGAGGCACTGCTGCGACCTAGCAGGCGAGGCGACATGGCGGCGTGTATCTCACTTACCGGCTCCGGCAGTGCGTGTCAGATCACCTGCAGCGCGAGCAAGACACCGGAAAAACAGCTGTACTGCGACCTGAGCGCGAAAGTTCTCCCGCGTTTGCGCAATCTCGTCCAATTGCTCCACACAAAGGTTAGTTGGTCTATGTATTGTGAAGCAGGTTTCTTGTGAATATTTTTTGTTAGCTTCCACGTAGGTTTATTCATGTTCGTTCCAGAGAGTTCACATTTAACTGTCTATTTAATATTTAAGGAAACGGGCACAATTTTACTTTTTTGAAGTTTAGAGCTTGATGAATAATTGTTCGAAGCATTGCCAATAAACACAAACAAGTGATCTTACGTAACATTATATTAACGTGTTTACAACATTCAAACAGCACAGCAATACACTAATATTGACTACAACGTTAACAAAATGTGCTGTAAAATGTGCAATTCCTGTTCTTTTAGTGAATTTCTCTTGATATTAAATACTTGACTATTTAGCTAAATAAATAACAAATATTTTACATGCGTTACAGCTATAACAGCAACAATAACAATGTTGGCAGATCACATACTATATTCGATATTCTATCGGTTCATGTTTAGCAGTATATCAACATTAACATGTAAATTAGCACGTGTTGTTTTCGTGGGACACAATTCTTAACATTGTTGATCGTAAATAAACAATCAATCAATCACCATTCACTTGATACATAAAATCTTAAATATTAAATTCTGGTAACAATCGTGTTATAATAATTATTACAATTTCAGACTCCAGATGCCAAAGATCCGAATCCTGACATCACCGGCAGTGACATTGACCCGAAAAGTCCACAGAATGCACTGCGACTCTACGCCGTGACGGTGCTTGTGTATGTCCAACGACAAATGGCGCTGATCACGAAAGTGTTCTAATCTAACCTTATAGTTTGCAATTATGGACGCAAAGAGTAGGTGCACCTGGCGCCACGTAGTGGTTGTTAATAGCAATCTTGTTCTGTTTTTTGGTAATTCGAGTAAACATCGCGTTAAAGAGTCATACTAGTTGCGTCCTCCAACTTGGTTGGTCCTTCCGAATAGACAACATTTATTCAATAACAGGTTGCAATGTATTGGAGTCTTAGTGATTTTTTTCATTCATTCCAAACACATTCTATGCTCGATCGACGTTAACACAATGCTGTGATCCCAATTTTAAGTACAAAGCATGTTTTAAAATGTGAAAAAGTCACATCATTCTCTATCCGTTTTTATCATTTCTGACTTTTTATATATATACATATATTATTGTTATGTTTTGTTCAGCATATTAAAGAACTTGATTTTATTTACATGTACAAGGGCATTTACAAAGTCTGCCTTTAAGCAAGTGTTACTTATTAATCGTATTACACACGTATATATTTATAAGCGTTTACCGTATACGTTATAATTATATCGTGTTGATAGGGCTATATCAGATATTGTATATCATGTATTTATGATTTTATACATTTATATTATTATGCCTACGTACCCATTATTGTATGCCATAACTTTATGACATACGTTACATTGCGACACGGTGACCTATCATTTACCTTATGTTATATAGACATAACATTTTATAGTTACACATTTTTTTGTAAATGTTGTAAATAATTATGACTCATCAGTTACAGCATGCAATGTATGCTTATTATTCATTGTACAATCTTATGCCGATGTGTCACTTATACTGCAGCATGCCATGCGTACCTTATTTATGATGTATTAATTACTATACACTATTATTTGGTATTTCATCAGCGCATCTACATTATGCTAGGATCTGAAAATACAAAATATCGACGTAGTGAAGCTAACGTATACATCATTATACATTTGATTTACGATATGTTTGAATTGTGATGTACAGTACTTTGTTCGTTTCAAATAAAGTTAGAAGGAAGACATATGCATTGTGTATTATGACGGACTTAGTGGTTCTCACAAAACGTTGTTTTCGTAAACCTTTTGCCTCCGTTGTTGTTATGTCAACGCCACTGTCTCCAACACACTGAGATGACGACGTTATACACGATAACATGACTTTTCCCCTCAACTTACTTCATTTGTGACCAGCCACAGCGAACCAGGTATTCCGTCGCACAGGCATATTTTGCACACGAGCCAAAAATAAATGTCTACGTCATCTCCAATCAATTTTTTGATTTTGGCAGAAATACATACCCTATAACCTAATATTTCAATGTCTAGTTTATTTTGTTTCTCAAATAATCTAATATAATAAAACACATGCATTTACGAACCCATAGATTAAAAAAGACAATAGACAATATAAGTTAAAGCAACCCCATGATTTCGCTTCTTATATAAATCGTTCGCCGCATTCTTATCCCATCAGTGGCAATTCCACCAATATAAACAACGCCTTGCAGGCTTGATCTCCTTCACGTCCTACATTATCTTCAAGCCCTCTTTCTGGTGTCCAACCACATCATTTATGTCTTACCCATGGTGTCCTTCAGCCCTTGCTTCCCGAACACCTCCTTCGACTCTGGCGGCGTTCTTTGTAATCCCTGTTTGGTCTCCGCCACTGTAGCGGGATAAGCAGATGTATCGAAAAAACCGCGCGAACCAGCCGGGTCTTTCACGTGCAGCATTTGTGGGCCCGACAAAAGACATACGGATCCAAGGCCCGCGGGCCCGCACGTTTGTCGAATCCTGGTCTTAAGCATTGTGAAATTGTGGAACAGGTTGTTATTAGAAATGAAAGCGACAAATGTTCATTGTGTTTACTTATGTTCATAGTCTATTTTACATATGTACCTATATATCGATCCTCCGGACATGCATACATACATACATACATAAATACATACATACACACATACACACATACACACATACACACATACACACATACACACATACACACATACACACATACACACATACACACATACACACATACACACATACACACATACACACATACACACATACACACATACACACATACACACATACACACATACACACATACACACATACACACATACACACATACACACATACATACATACATAAATACATACTTACATACATACATATACACACACATACATACATACATTCATAGATACATATACATACCTACGTACCTACGTACCTACATACCTACATACATACATAAATACCTACATACACACATATATAGACACGTACAACAGACACGTACAACGCATGTATACATACGTGTATGCATATCTACGCGTACACACAAAGCACGACGCTCATTTATTAAATATGACATTTGTGGTCGGTGGTTACCATGCTATTATTATACCAAGCTAACATTACTTTACGCTTATAATAAGGCCGAGGTTAATATAGCGTATTGTGATTGATAGTACTCTGGAATTATCGCGCCTCAAACAATTCTCGTTTTTTTTATGCAAAGAAACGGTTTGCTGTGACTTCGACGACTAGGTGAAGTATCAGATTCCGGATTTAGTTAAATGTTGCATTGCTACTTAGACATTTTTTTGGTATCTCAGCTATTTAGAGGCAACTTCGATTTCGAGTTAGTGGTCCGTTGCAGGAATTTATGTATGATGTAATGTATACATATATATATATATATACACACACACACACACACACACACACACACACACACACACACACACACACACACACACACACATATATATATATACATTGCATGCATGTATGTATTCATGTAGGTATTTGTCTACGTGTTTGTGAGTTCGTACGTACGTACATGCGTACGTACGTGTATTCGTGTGTGTGTGTTTGTGTGTGTGTGTATGTGTGTGTGTGTGTGTGTGTGTGTGTGTGTGTGTGTGTGTGTGTGTGTGTGTGAGTGTGTGTGTGTGCGTGTGTGTGTCAGTGTGTGTGTATTTGTGTGTGAGTGTGCGTTTGTGTGCGTGTGTGTGTGTGTGTGTGTTTGTGCGTGTGTGAGTGTGTGCGTGCGAGCGTGCGTGTGAGTGTATGTCTTTGTGCATATAGGTGTGCACCTTTTAACATGTGTCACAATGTTTTTTGCACACCTGGTCAGGTTCTTGAATCTAAAACCAAACGAAACATCTATATCTAGATCCATTTAAACTAGCAGTATTTTCAAATTTGTATCAATAGGGTCTGTAATTAAATACATTTATCCTTTATAGGCATCTTTTTCCATTGCAAATGTTATTTTATGCAACACTTACTTGATGTCTTCTTTCAAAGTAAAACATAATTTAAAACTGTGATTTTTAATAAAATCTATGTTGGTTTATCAATTTAAATAATTTATAAAACGCACATAACGCACGCATACACAGACGCACGCACAGACGCACGCACAGACGCACGCACATATACACGCACCCGCGGGCATATAGTCGCATACGACTAAAGCACGACGTTCATTTTTTAAATATGACATTTGTGGTCGGCGGTTACCACGCTATTATTATACCAAGCTATTATTACTTTAAGCTGATAAGGCCGGTGTTTACAAAGAACATATTGATATATAGTACTTCAAACAATTCTCTGTTTTTTTCTGCAAAGAAACGGTTTGCTGTGACTTCGACAACTACGTGCGATATCTGAAACCGGATTTAGCTAAATATTGCATTGTTATTTAGAAGAATTGTATCACATATGCAGTCAACATGTTTGCTCTAGAAGTTTCTGTTCTTACAAGTTAACGAACTCGGAATTGTGAATGATTATCATAAACGTTTTCTCTGACAGTGATCTGTGACGCGTTGTTTTATATATGTTCACCGATAATTAGTATCCCAGCTATGTTTTGAGGCATCTTTTAATCGATTTAAATATAGTTAGTTGTCCGCTGAAGGAATCGTAGTGCAATGCACTGTTTAGATGTATGCAATATCATCCCAACTTGTATAATAGATGCTACAATTTTATAGGCATGGTTTCGACCAGTAACTGTAATAAAACCGCTTTGTTATGAGAACACAATGTATTCCAACCCGTAGTGACATGCCATGGCAATAACTGGTCGTAATCACAGGCGGATCAGTCTGTAGACTTTCTTTTTTTAGACAGAAAAATACGGTAGAAACTTTCTGAGACAAACGTGGCAGTCCCGGAAGAAATACATGGAAAACTTTGTAGTGTGTACGTGTGAGTGTGTGTGAGTGTGTGTGTGTGTGTGTGCGTGCGTGCGTGCGAATGTGTGATTGAGAGCGTGTTTGCGTGCGTGCGTGCGAATGTGTGTTTGAGAGCGTGTTTGCGTGCGTGCGTGCGTGCGTGCGTGCGTGCGTGCGTGCGTGCATGCGTGCGTGGTACATCCGTGTACATAGGTGCATGCGTGCGTGTGTAACTGTTTAGTTGCTTCAGTCCCTGTGCGAGTATATATCTCTGTGCATATGCGTATGCTTCATTTAAATATGCGGCAAAAGTGGGCACATAAAATAGTATATTGATTGTTTAGTTGGTTTATGATATTCACAATTTTATTGCACACATGATCAGGTTTTTGAAACTAAAACCAAACTAAACGTCTAAATACAGACTCTCCATTTAAACTAGGATTATTTTTAATTTATTGTATCAGGAGGTTGTATAATTAAATACAGATATACACTTTAGACAACTTTTATCAATGTAAATGTTAATTTATGCAAAGATTATTTCATGTCTTCATTTAAAGTAAAACATAATTTTAAACTCAAATTTTTAAAATAAAATCTGTCTTGTTTTTTAAATTCAAATAATTTGTAAAGCGCACATAATTGCTTATCTCATTTCCTGAGTTTGTTATTAAGAAAGTAAACACCCGAACATCCGGACGAACGGTGCATTCGAGGTCGTTACCACAGTGTGTGTATCAATGAAATGCGAAGTCGTCACGTTTTTTCTGCAGAAAAATTAAAGCTGCAATATGATCCACATTAATATTTGAACGCAAATAGAATTATATATTTATTGTTGTATAACACTATCACGGTAAACGATGCTATATTTGAGTGATCTGTTGTCATTTCAGTGTACATAATAATCTAGCAGCAACCGTCTGGTGAATAGTACATTACGAGAGAATTCTTAACTGAGTTTGTACACTGGCTTCTAATTGTATCAACGTAATTCAGATGTCACTTGCTTGGAAAGACATTCGTACCTGACACGAAACATGTTAGCATACCGTTACTGTTACAAAGAATACATTATTTAGTTAACACTATCACTCAAATAATCATATTTTATCAAAGAGAACTACAAAAACAAGAGTGTAAGATCCGACAGATTAATTATTTCTTGCCTTTTAAAGCCGTTAATTAATTTCTCAGGCACTCGTGTGTTCTGTGGCATCCATTGATATTGCTGCATTGAATGCAGCGCTTCGATGCCGTCGTGTTTCTTTCGTTTTCTATCAACACGAAACTAACTATACAAAATTAACCGAATGGGTTAGGTCTTGTACATGGGTTTAGTATGGAATTCTACAATTCTGTTGATGATACAATGTTGTTATTAAATTCCCACGCCAACGAAAATAACGGGTAACACGCACCCACGCCTTACAATACATTAACGCACAATGGGCAGTCGATCTGGACATAGTTAACGCATGAATTAAAAGCTATGTTAACGTAGCGTTGATCCGTAACACAAATGTTGTAGTTCTTCTGCTCCAGTTTCGAGATTCCGCGTGACTTAACTAATTATGTAAAGAGTTGGGAATTTTAGTTTTACGTTTTACGTAGTTGCCAATTTCAAAATAAATACAGAGAAAGAATTATGTAAGGCCTGCGGGAGAACGGTTAGACATCAAGTTCTCAAAAACTGAAGGTGCAACCAAACCGCTGATCTGAACATGAAAATCGTCCTAGGTAGGATTTTTGATTTTTTTAAATAAATCACTTGATTATTATAGTATCGATGTTGTTAATGTGTTCAGATGGAATATATGTACACCTCTTCGTATGCTGGAGTTGCTGAAGATAACTAATTTGTTATATAACCCCATATCCACTATTGGGCCTACTAATTTGTTTTGGGAAATATTGCTAACGCAAATCTAAAATGTATGTTGATAAAATATATAAATCGATAGCACTATCAACATGGGGAACAGCATTACATGTGTACAGGTAATAAACACAACACACACCCATGCACCTTAACAACCTAGCATAAACAATGATCATATAACTTTCTCTTGCAGTTTTCATTGTGTCTTATTGTGGCATCATACACCCTACCCAGGGGTCGCCACTCGTTTTCGATAAGTACATTACTACGCATGCGCAGGTCGATGACCGACCTGTTCGCCATGTCAAGTGACACACAGCATCGAATGGATGAAACCATTGGCGCATACGTAAGTAGTCTTTTCTTATAGTACAAACAAGATCTCTTCGTAAAATAGGCGCTTGGCAGTGTAGCTGTAAATGTGTGTGCGTGCGTGCGTGTGTGTGTGTGTGTGTGTGTGTGTGTGTTTGTGTGTGTGTGTGTGTGTGTGTGTGTGTGTGTGTGTGTGTGTGTGTGTGTGTGTGTGTGTGTGTGTGTGTGTGTGTGTGTGTGTGTGTGTGTGTGTGTGTGTGTGTGTGTGTGTGTGTGTGTGTGTGTGTGTGTGTGTGTGTGTGTGTGTGTGTGTGTGTGTGTGTGTGTGTGTGTGTGCGTGTATGCGAATGCGCGTATGCGTGTGTGTGTGCGCGTGCGTGCGGATGGTTATTTCCCTAAATGTTTTATGTACGTTATTATGCAAGAGTGAATCGACACATTCATATTTGACGCATTCTCATGTTGCTAGAAGTGGAAAGACATACATCAGAATAGCCGTCGTCTTTTCATATGGCATATCATAACGTCACATCGCTGCGGTTGACCAGCGATGGAACAACTAGTAGTCGAACATACGTTGAATTAGTTCCCGTAGTTTTGGGATGTCACAATTCCCATGTTGGTTTCGTTTGTAGTGCCGCCGTGTCTACACGCTACTGCCACACACTGATAAACACGGGGGTCCTCTTGGAGTGTGTAAGACCTCAGCTGATTACGTATTGCCAATGCTTTCTCTGCCGCCATTGACCGTCTTCAAGAGCACCAATCCAGTGAACAAGGTCGGTGTTTGCATGAGGTTTTATTTTATTTATTACTCAAAAAGACCGTCATAGGCATATTGATGAGGACTGCACGAATGTATACATCAGGCATGGGGTAGTTTCAGTTGTTAATTGTTAATATGTTAATTCAACTGATTCAATTATTTAATTAATTAATTAACTTCACTGGAAGAGGATAATTTAATTTAATTGACAGAATCACAATTAACTTTCAACTAATTTTTCAATTAGGTATTAATTACTATAATTTTATCAAGCTCGGTGTGATTGCCATCGACTTGTCTGAAGTAAGAATTAGCTTTGATGATCATAGTGCACATTAGACATAAATGTGACAACCACTCCAACCAGTGACCCAGGTTCACGGTGGATTGGTATCAAACGGAGCTTCCAGCCTGGTCCACGGGGGTGTTTGAACAGTGTAAATGCCTAGCCAGTGTCAATCAGTAAACAGCTGAACTGTGGCAGTGTTTGGCCAGGTGCTACACCTGTATTATATAACATAAATGAATCAAGTTTCCTTTTGTGGCTTTGTATCACATATAACAGAGGATATACGAATTATATCTGGTGTCAGGAGTTTTCCTAGGCAACAATCCCACATAACAAACTTCCAAGGAACACATTAATTTTTAATTTCGGTAAAGTTAAGTTGTAATTTAATACTTTACCTGGGTCTAGGTCGTCATGGCTGTTATAATAACGGTGTTCTCAGTAGAGATTCCGACGTTCCCCTTTTACGCTATCTATAGTAGAATATTTATAGTGTTGCTTAGGCTGCACTGCCGTCGCAAATCTACCATTCAAAGTGGCCAGTGGATTAAGGTGTGCGTGAACAATGATACCATTATAGAAGACTGCCAGGTAAAGAAAGCATGTTGTCACGCTTGATCGCAGCGTCTGGTTCCTTTGGCTGACATGAACTATGACCTTTGTTTTTGTGTGTTATTCTAAGACATATACTATACATGCATGCATTCCCGTCGTAGGTAAATCCGGTCGTTATAATGACGTACTTGCGTCGAATATATCAGTGTTGTATAGGTAATTGTAGGAATATCTGATTTGAAGTACGCCGCTAAAATATATATATATATATATATATATATATATATATATACATTCAATTTCCTTAGTGTATCTTTTGATTATTGAACGGTTTAAGTTATTATTTTGTTAGTTTAGTATTTTTTATTCTAGACGTGTTGTTATATATACCATTGGCGTGCCATCTCGGTTATCGATGCTGGCTTTTTTGATATGTACACTCTTTCATACTCCGTATACACGTGGAATTTGTATTAATATAAGTACTGGTAGCCTATTCGCATTTAAGACGGCAAATCTTGAAGCCAAAATATTTGGTAATATCTGAGGATAGCAAGTTTCGATGATATTACAATATTGTATCCGAAATATATATCGGCGGCATGACGGCGTGTATCTCACTTACCGGCTCCGGCAGTGCGTGTCAGATCACCTGCAGCGCGAGCAAGACAACGGAAAAACAGCTGTACTGCGACCTGAGCGCGAAAGTTCTCCCGCGTCCGCGCAATCTCGTCCAATTGCTCCAGACGAAAGTTAGTTGGCTTATGAATTGTGAAGCAGGTGTCTTGTGAATGTTTTCTTTGTTAGTTTCCACATAGGTTTATTAAAGTTCGTTCCAGGATGTTGACGTTTAATAATTGTTTGCCTAATGTTTAAGATTACTGGCACAATTTTACTTTTTTAATGGTTGGAACTTGATGAATACTTGTTCGCAATTATTGCTATATCATTAATCAACGATATAAGATACTTCAATATTGATTACTAGTTCTATTAGTACCTAGTTAAAGTAACATTATATTAACGTGTTGGCAACTTTCAAACAGCACAGCATATACATTAATATTGACAGCAAAATTATCAATTTAAAAATTATTTCGCCAGATAAGTAATATTGTACATGTTTTACAGCTGTAACATTAACGCCAACAATGCTGGCAGATTACATACTATAATCGACATTCTATCGGTTCATGTTTAGCAGTAAATCAACATTAACATGTAAATTAGCATGTGTTGTTCTCGTTAGACACAATTCTTAACATTGTTGATCGTAAATAAACAATCAATCAATCACCATTCACTTGATACATAAATTCTTAAATATTACATTCTGGTAACAATCGTGTTATAATAATTAGTACAATTTCAGTCTCCAGATGCCAAAGATCCGAATCCTGTCGTCACCGGCACTGACGTTGAACCGGCCAGTCGCCTGAGTGCACTGCGATTCTACGCCGTGGCGGTGCTTGCGTATGCCCAAAGACAAATGGCGCTGATCGCGAATGTGTTCTAAGCTAACCCCATAACCCCTTGTTCAAATATGGACTTTAACAGTGGCGTCATGTAGCGGACCAGCCAAACATCAAAGTTACTCTTGGTGCCACATAGTGATTGTTAGTAGTAGGCCTGTTCTGTTTATTTAATTCGGGTAATGGTCGTGTTGGTCTTACTAATTGCGTCCTCACAAATGGAAGGTCCTTCCGAATTGACAGTGTTTGTTCATTGAATCATCAACTAATGACGGACCGGTTGCAACATATTGAAGTTATAGTGATTTGTCGCAGATATTCCAAACACATTTCATATACAATCGATATCACTTTATTTCAACGATGTTAATTTAGTTATGTGGATCCAATAAGATTGACATGCAACATTTGTTAGAATATGAAAACTGTCACATAATTCTCTGTTCGTTTTCAACATTGACGTTTTCTTATATGTACACGTATATTATTGTTATGTCTTTTCGCTATATTTTAAAACTTTATTTTATTTACGTGTTCAATGGTACTTTAAAAGTTTGTTTTAAGCAATTGATGCTTATTCAATAATTGTATTACACACGTATATATTTATAAGCATTTACCGTATAAGTTATAATTACATCATGTTGTTAGGGCTATATCAGATATTGTATGCCATGTATTTATAATTTTATACATTAAATTTTATCATGCTTACATACCCGTTATTGTATGCTATAACTTTATGACACACGTTACATTTCGACACGGTGATCTATCGTTTACCTTATGTCATGTAGACATGATATTTTATGTTTCAAGTTTTTTGTAAATATGATGCAGATCCATCAGTTACTGCATTACATGTATGTTTAGTATTCATTATACTATATTATGCCGATGTAACATTTACGCTGCTGTGTGCCATGTATTTATAGTATACATTGCATTTTATCACCTTGATTTACGATGTATTAGTTAGCTACTTCGTTATTTGGCATTTTGTCAGCGCATCTACATTATGGTATGATCTGAAAATATAATATATCGACGTAGGGAAACTTCCATAGACACCATTATACATTTAGCTTTAATCTATATTTGAATTGTGTGTTGCTATACATTATTTGTTTCAAATAAAGTTAGAACGAAATAATGTTTATTGAGTATTATCACAGATTTAGGTGTTCTCACAAACATTCCGTCTTAGTAGTATCTCGGGCCCACATTTAGATGCCGACGTTACATATCATGGCTCTCCCACTCAGCTTGCTTGACTTGTGACCCGACACTTCGAATCGGGTATTGAGTCCCACAGGCCTATTCCGCACACGAGCTAAAAATAGCTGTCTCGGACATGTCCAGTCAAGTTGTGATTATGGCAGAAATACACACCCTATAAACCAATCGTTCAATGTCCATTATATTGTCGTCGACAAAATCATCCAATCTAATAAAATACATGAATTTACCTACCTTTAGATTAAAAAGACAATGGATAATATGAGTCAAACTGACCTCGTTTCTTAAAACGTCGCTTTTTAAAAGTTTGCTTCTATGTTAGTATTGAACCAAAAGGATGGATTCCTCCATGTTTCGCATCTTCTATACATCATTCGCCGCAATCCTACCAATTCCACCAATATAAATAACGCCTTGGATGCTTGATCTCCTCTCTCGACACCATTTATGTCTTATCCGTGGTGTCTTTCAGCTCTTGCTTCTCGAACACACCCTTCGACTCTGGCAGCGCTCCTTATAATCCCTGTTTGTTCTCCGCCGCGGTAGTGGGATCAGCAGATGTATCGAAAAACTGCGTGAACCAGCCGGGTCTTTCACGTGCGGCATTGGTGGGCCTGACAGAAGATCGACGGGTATCGAAACCGCGGGTCCGCAGTTTTATGTCAAATGCTGGTCATCGGCGTTGCGACGTTGTGGAGAAGTTTGTGAGTAGAAATAAAAGCGACAAAGGTTCAATGTGTTTACTTGTGTGCACAGTTTCGTTTACCCCTGTACTGATGTACCTATATACCAGATGACTTTATACGTAGTAACAGTTATTTTATGTACGGATTCCTCCTGGGGTCGCAGATGAACCCACGAAAAGCGTCTACGAGTAGCATAAAAAGCATGCCATCCCCCGATTATAATAAATACCAACGCTTCATTGATCTTAAACAATATTTCACAAAATTGTATTGTATGAACGTGTTCTTTGTCTACAGTAAATAGCAATAACGAAAATAGTAATACAACTGCATTACTACTTGATCAAACATAAAGCCGATAATGTCATTAGAGACTATGAATGTGTTGCTGTTGCCTTTGGTCTCATGATAATATTCTTTATCACCGCGAACCTGCGTTTATTCGGCCATCTCTGCAGCTGGGCCAACTGTTTAGCGCTATACGTACATTGAATACATACACACACACATATATGCGCATGCACACGCAACCACCAACATACATACTTACTCCCATACGTACGTACGTTCTGGCATACACGCACATTTGCTAAATCACGAACATAAACTCGAACACACATATATACAAACCACCGCACACACACACGCACGCACGCACGTACGCACGAACAAACAAACATATACATACATACATACGCAAGTACATACGTATATACATACATGCATACATACATACATACATACATACATGTATACTTACATACTTACATACATACATACATGCACACATGCATACATGCATATATACATGCAAACATACATACAAAAATACATACATACATACATACATACATACATACATACATACATAAATACATACATGCATGCATACATACATGCATACATGCATAAATGCATACATGCATACATGCATACATGCATACATGCATACATGCATACATACATACCGTATCAGCGTTAACCCTGTACGTAACATCAGAAGCCAAAGATGAGCTTTTTGGAAACCTGGATTCCGTCATCAGCCAGATACCGCCACAGGAACACTTGCTTCTGTTGGGTGACTTCAACCCAAGGGTGGGAGCCGACCATGTCGCCTGACCAGTCTGCTTGGGACATCACGGCAAAATAAATGAGAACGAACAGCTACCTCTTGAGTTGTGCTCCTACTTGGACCTCTGCATCACCAACTCATTCTTTCAGATAAAAGCCCCAACACAAGGCACCATGGAGACCCCCCGATGAAAGCACTGGCATCAGCTGGACTTGATCACCAGACGCTCTTGCCTTCTGAGTGTTCTGATCCCCGGATCCTACCACAGCGCTGACTGCGACACAGACCACCCCTTGGTGTGCTACAGGATTAGGTTGCAGTCGAAAAAGGTGCATCGTTCTAAACGGTGTAAGAAAACCTCGCATTGATGTGAGCAAGACAACACATCCCGAAAAGGCAGAACTGTTTAGAGTGTCGGTACTGGAGGATGCACTGAACAACAGTCTACCACTTGACACTGCCACTCAGACATGGGACCTTCTACTCGAAACAGTCCATAACGCTGCTATCACATTCTTTGAAGAGAAGCAGTCAAGGAAGACAAATGACTGGTTCAAGGCTAACTACTGTGTGATGACTCCAGTTATCGAGGCCAAGCGTGCAGCCATTGTGGAACACAAGCGCCCGCCCAGCCAAGCAACCTTCCAGGTGCTCCGAACAGCCAGAAGCAAAGTCCAGCAGTCTGCTAGGCGCTTTTCGAACGAATACTGGATCCAGATATGCAAGGACACCCAGCGGTCAGCTGCCACAGGCAACACTGGGGCCATGTACGACGGCATCAAGAAAGCCATAGGCTCTACTCAGAACAAGATAGCCCCCTTGAGGTCCTCCACAAGCGAGCCCATCCATGACAGGAAGGAAAAAGCTTATGGAGAGGTGGGTAGAGTACTACTGAGAGCTGTACTCCAGACGGAATGCTATCACCAGCTCAGCCATGGATAGCATAGAATGTCTGCTCACTGTAACAGAGCTGGGTGATGAACCAACCGTTGAAGAACTCAGCAAGGTTGGACACCGTTTCACTAACATTCTTAAGAGCTCTTAAGCTCGTTTTTTCTCCATAAAATCGAGTGTTCTCCTTACCTAGGTGCGAAAATGAAAACAAATTGCGTTTCACTAACAATTCATCCTGGATACGGTCCATAAAAACGGTCCTAAAAATGCCAATTTCTAAGACGACGTTACACCACTCTTTAACTATCATAAACATATAGATTTTACTAACTGCGTTTTAATTTGGGGTCCACTTTCACGCAGAGAACCAGCTGTTCACAGCGAAATAAATCTTCCAAATGTCAGCGATTAAAAGTTTGCTAAAGCATGATTTGTTTACATGACATTAGCGTCGTGACCGGTTGATGTGTGCCTAGCTGTTTACGGCTTTGCGAAGGTCAAGGTTGTTGTGACATTTGTTAATACATTTTGAGCAAAGTTTAAGTTGTATCTAACTTAACCTGCGCACTACTACACTTAGTATTACTGTACTCGACGGCACAATTTCCGTTTAAGTTGTTGGCCCTCTCTACGCTCTTGTCAACTGAATATTATCAACAACGACGCTCCCGTCAAAACATTGCACCGTGTGTGATCCGAAAATAGTGTTCCATATGATAAGTCGGCGGCTTCTAAAATATTTAGTTTCAGTTCTTCGCACAGTGAACAGAGAGTCATATATTGTTGACAAGTGGTTGTTGGACCGAATGTTCAAACACTTTTTGACTACTGTTTAATCTCTTTTGCCAAATTGTGCCAACTGTGTAGATTATCGACTAGCATGATGGAAATATCACTTTTTGCCTTAAGCGTAATTTAACAATCACGTTAGAATGACGTGATCGTATATTTTATAAATACTCCTTGATTTTTCCGTCAGATTTTGTTCTAGGATGGATTTTCCTGAAGAGCATAATATGTTAGTGAAATGGTCCCCTGGAAGCGAAGGAATTCCACCCTAAATTATAAAGTGCAGCAAAGACACTATACTCGTACGTCTGCACATATGTTTTGTTAGTGCTGGCTGGAGTGAAGGAGCCATGCTGCGAGACCCCAGGGACGCCAACATCATCACGCTTTACAAGAACAAAGCAGACAGGAGTGATTTTAACAATTACAGAGGCGTCTCACTCCTGAGCAAGGTGTTTGCTCGTGTCATCCTGAACAACACATACTTACTGACAGTGTCTACCCCGAATTCCAGTGTGGCTTCAGAGCCATTATATCAACTCCTGACATGATCTTTTCGCTTCGACAGTTACAGGAGAAATGCATGGAACAGAAGAAGCCGCTATATATTGCCTTCATTGATCTTACCAGAGCCTTCGACGTTGTGAGCAGGGATGGTTTGTTCAAGATCCTACCGAAGCTGTTCAGCGTATTCAGGTCATTCCATGATGATACGAGAGGTACAATCCGACGACAATACGTGCTGGCCCCACCCTCTTTGGGGTCTTCTTTGCCAATATGTTGAAGCACGCCTTCGGATCTTCGACAGAGGGAGTGCACATGCACACGAGATCTAACGGAAAACTATCCAACTTGTCTCGCCTAAAAACGAAGACCAAGGTGCGCCTGGCCCTCATCAGAGACGTTCTGTTTGCGGATGATGCAGCGGTCAGCACGCGTATTGAGGGGGAGCTAGAAAACCTCATGAACCGCTTTGCAAAAGCATGCACGGATTTCGGATTGACCACTGGAAAGAGAGCTGAAGGACGTCCCCAATCTACGCTTCAAGGACATGAAGGCACTAGACATGGATGTTTACAATTGGGATGAGCTTGCTGGAGACCGATCCACATGGACGAAGGATCTACACAGGGGTCGCAAAAGAGGGGAGCAGACTCTCTGCAGATTGCAGAAGAAAAACGTAACTGCAGAAAAAGCACCCTGGCTGAGACCAGAGCTGAGAGCACCTTCAAGTGCAGCAAATACAATAAAGACTGCTACTCAAGAATCGGCCTCTACAGTAACAAGGTACGCTGCCCAGACAACAACTGATCTTCGATACCAGGGCGGAGATCCATCTTTTTTACGAGACTGTAGGATGGCTACTACAACATATATATATATATAAATATACATACATACATACATTTATACCTACATACATACATAGATACATACACACATACACATATACACACATACACGCATACACGCATACACGCAAACACACACACCCACACACATCACACACACACACACACACACACACACACACACACACACACACACACACACACACACACACACACATACATACATACGTTCAACGCATGAACGCATGCATATATACGTCTATGCATATGCACGCATACACATACGCACGCACGCACGTACACACACACAGGCACACGTGGGCATATACTCGTACACGACCAAAACACGACGCTCATTTATTAAATGTGACATTTGTGGTCGGTGGTTACCACGCTATTATTATACCAAGCTATTATTACTTTACGTTAGTAATAAGGCCGAAGTTAACAAAGCATATTGTGATATATAGTACTCTGAAATTATCGTACAATTCTCTGTGTTTTGTGCAAAGAAATGGTTTGCTGTGACTTCGATAACTACCTGAAATATTTGAAACCGGGATTAGCTCAATATTGCATTGCTATTGATAAGAATTGTATCACATAATGTGTCGTTAACGTATTCGATCTAGACGTCTATGTTTCTGTAGCTTGGAATTGTGAATGGTTATCATAAACGGCTTCTCTCACAGTGACCTGTGATGCGTTATCAAATATGTTCACCGTTTAGTTAGTCTTCCATTAGGAGTCTGATCTCAATCTAGGTATCCCAGGTATTTAGAGGCATTATTAATTCGATTTAAATATAGTTAGTTGTCCGCTGAGGGAATTTTCGTTTGACGCATTGGATAATAATATGCAATATCATCCCGACTTTTACAGTAGATTCTACAAATTTAAAGGTATTATTTCGATCAGTAACTGCAATAGAACCGCTTTGATGTCAGGATACAATGAAGTCCAACCCGTAGTGACCTGCCATGGCAGTAAATTACCGTAATGACGAGCGGGTCAGTCTGCCTGCTTTCTTTTCTTAGAGATAAGGATAAGGATACGGATGATTTTATTTTCGCAAATGCATTACAAAAATACAAATTATGTATAATTATATACACACATACACGTATTACATACATACATGTATACACACATATACAGTAATATTGAAATGTGAAATATATAATACAACTGAGAATATGCAATCAACAGAATATAGTATACATTTTGTAACAAAAGAAAAAAGAAAAAAAAACAGTTGCTTTGGGATGGGAGACTCCTATTAAGATCAAAACTGATCGCTATCATAGGAGCCACCCAAAAAAAATTATTATTGTATCAAATCCTAGGATTTATAAAAAATATATATAATGATTATGTCAAACATTAAAAAAGAAATGTAATTGTCTTCTCTTACATAATGTGTATGATGGTTGTTTTGTTGATGTAATGTGCTTCGTAATGTGTTGAGTTCGCGTGTACGCATGTACGCATGAATGCGACTATACCAATTTTAAAGATACATTTTTATTAACTGTGTTTCTCATTTATTAATTTAATTGGCATATATAGCAATTTAGTATATTGCACGTGACGTTGTATTTTTGTAGCATGTGGTTTTTAGCATAACTTGAGAATCCTTTCAAACTATAGGTCACTATCTTATCTTTCACAAGATCAGGGATATTATTTGTAACATGTGGTAAGTTATATTTAAGAAACTTTTTTGCAAATTCATGTTTAGTTCTGAAGGTGTGTAGTTCAGTTGCTCTTCGAGTGTCATATTTGTGTGTGCTGGTATTTGGGGTTAACTGCCAATTTAATAAGTAAACGGGTAAATTTTGATGTTTGTATTTGTAATAAAATTTTAGTTCTTGTAAATTAGCAAGTCTTCTACTTTTAGTATGTTGCGTTGTTTAAAAAGTGGTTATGTATGTGAATTGTATTTACTTAATGTTATTATTCGCACCGCTTTCTTTTGAATTTTTGTTAATCTGTTTCCTTGGTATCCCCATGTCATAATACAATAATTAATATGAGATAGTAGCAGTGCATTATATAAAATAATTTTTATTTCTAAATGTACCACATGTTTTAATCTATTTAATATTCCTATAGTTTTGGAACATTTATTTGATATTTTTTCAGTGTGTTTTTTCCAATTTAAGTTAGTATCTAGAGTTAAACCTAAGAAGTAAAATTCTTCCACTCTCTCAATATTTATATTATCAATTTTGAGAAATAGGCTCTGCGTAGATTTCATTGGCATTTGGAAGGTCATATATTTAGTTTTACTTTTATTTAGTGACAACTTATTAATATTAAGCCACTCAATTATTTTGAGGAGTTTTTCATTTATTACAGATTCTATATTTCTATTGTGTGCTTTATCACTAAAAGTTTCAATTGTGCTAAATAAAGTGGTATCATCAGCATACATTATAAATTTAAACATTTGGCTTGCTTGTGAAAAATCATTTATATATATAGTAAATAACAGTGGTCCAAGGATGGACCCTTGTGGCACACCTACTTTTATAGGTAAAGTATCCGATGTGGTATCTTCAAATTCGGTATACTGTTTCCGGTTGCTTAAATAGCTTTCGAATAAAAGAAGAGTATTGCCATCTATGCCATAATATCTTAACTTGTTTAATAATATCGAATGGTCAATAGTGTCAAAAGCCTTGGAAAGGTCAAGAAAAATACTGATTGGTATTTGTGTTTTGTCCATTTGAGTAATTATTCTATCTACTAGTTCGAGTGATGCATAATCTGTTGAATGGTTAGAGAGAACGATACCGTAGAAACTTTCCTAGACAAACGTGGCTGTCCCGGAAGAAATACATCGATTCGTGGAAAAGTTTGCAAATGTGTGTATGTGTGTGCGTTCGCTCGCGCGCGCGCGCGCGTGTGCATCGTGTGTGTGTGTGTTTGAGAGCGTGTTTGCGTGCGTGCGTGCGTGCGTGCGTGCGTGAATGGGTGTGTAACTGCCTGGTTACTTCCGTGTCTGTGTGTCCGTGTGCGTAAACGTGTGCGTCTTTTAAACATGTGGCAAACGTGGACGCATAAAATGTTACCTTGTTTATGATTTTCACAACGTTATTGCACATCCAGTCAGGTCTTGAACCTAATACCAAACTAAACATCAAGATCTAGACTAGCATTATTTTCAATTTTGTATCAATAGCCTCTGTCATAAAATAAACTTATCCTTTTTATACAAATGGATCAGACTATTTTTCCAGAGCACATCAACTGGGAATACTTTTCCATTACAAATATTAATTTATGCTATAATTACCCCATGTCTTCGTTAAAAGTAAAACATAATTGTAAACTCTTTGTTTCTTGTTAAAATTGTTTGTGGTTTATTAATTAAATAATAATTTGTAAAACGCATGGAACTGCATAAATTTGCTTATCTCAATTCCTATGTTTATTATTAAAAAGGTAAACACAATAGTACCGGCCGAATGCTGTAGTTCACTAGGTTAAAATGTTAAGTCGTTCAACACAATGGGCGTATCAATGACATGCGTAGTTGTCACGTTTTTCTGCAGACAAATGAACTATACAATACTTAATATTATGCGCATTAACATATTAAGGCAAATAAAGTTGCATACGTTATGTCATAAAACATTATCACTGGAAGCGCTGCAACATTTGAGTGGTATTTTGTTATTTCAGTGTACAGCATAATCTAGCTACAGCTGTGTGGTGCATAGTACATTGCGAGAGAATTCTTCATTGAATTTGTATTCTGGTTTCTACTTGTCATTTTGATTTCACTTGCTTCGAAAGACCTCCAAACCTGACATGAGACAAGTTAGCATACGCGTATTGTAAAAAAAATATGATTTAGTTAAAAGTATCACCCACATGTTCATATTTTAACAAGGAGAAATACGAAAAGCAACAAGATTGCAAAATCAGAAAGAAAACGCTTTCGTTGTTTCTTGCTTTTTTTAAATCGCTAACGTCTCAGGCGTTCGTGTATTTAGTGGCTTTCATTGACATTATTCTTTTCATATGGCGGGAATTTGCTGCGTTAGTTACTCTGATTTGTGGCATGCAGCTCTTCAAAGCTGTTGTATTGATTAAAGAAATTAAATGAAACAACCATAACCGAAGGCGTTAGGTAACACACATGAAATTAGTATGGAATTTTACAATTCTGCTGATTATACAATTTTTTAAATTATTTCCGACGCCAACGAAAACAACGTGCCTACGCATAACACGCACCCACGCCTTACAATACACCAGCGCACAATGGGCAGTGGATCAGGATATAGTTAACGCATGAATTAAGTGCTTTGTGAACGTAGGTTTGATCAGCGATGCATATGCGACGGTTCGTCTGCTTCAGTTTCGAGTTCCTGCTGACTTAACTAATGATTTGATGAGATGGGAATTTTAGTTTTGTATTTCACATAATAGAACAGTTCAATATGAATACAAAGGCAGATACACGCCTACGTTCCAGACTATATAAACCACACTGGTCAAGGGTAAGGCATCCAGTTCTTAAAACAATTTCAAGGTACATTCAAGACGCTTATCTGAAAATGAAGATCGTCGAAGGTTAGTAAACGGTTGGAATTGTGATTTTTATTAACAATAACTTGATTATTATGGTATCGATGTTGTCAATGGTGTCGGTTGGAAACTATGTATACGTCTTCGTATGCAGTAGCTGTTGAAGCAAAATAATTTGTAAAATTCTCCGGTACCTAAAAATCTTAATTGTTTCCAACACTTCGTTATGTTCTTGTAATTGATTTTGTTTACATATTATGACACTGGTTTGTGAGGTCTCATACAAATGGCAGCGTTTACTAGGCTATTATTGCTCAGTTGACCTTTCTACGGTGGCAGTGCGGGTACTCACATGGTGTCCTCAGTAGTCACGATACCATCCAAATGAATGAGACAGGACCGAAATTAACACGAGGGACATACACGTCCGGTGTTGACAACGTATTTCAACCACACGTACGGTGCCTGATCGTGATCTTGAGCCCAGAACACGTGGTAAAACAGATGTGTTAACGAGTATAGCAGCAATTACGACTAAAACATTAACAAGCATGCCAAATATATCAAAATTAATTTCACAAACTCAAACCCTCCATACGAGCGTATTATGAATACTTTGAAAAATAGCGTATCAAAACTAATCATCTCAAAGAAGTGACAACCTAATCCTAATCTGGGTATAATATTGTTTTATGATAACCAAGCGTACTGAACTTAATAGTGAACGCTGAGGAAACAAATAACCAACAGCAGACCACAATAACAGAACGTATGTGAGAACCACTGCAAACACTAATAAAATTGTACGTTTAAAAAAATACACAAATCGATAACATTATCAGCATTGCATAATAGCATTAGCATTTGCATAGACAACATGCATGATCGTCACCTTATCCACCTTATAGCATAAACAATGATTGTATCATTTCCTCTGACAGCTTTCACAATCGTGTGCCTCATTGTGGGATCGTGCAGCCTCCCTAGTGGACGCCACCTGTCTTCCATAAGTACATTACTACGCATGCGCAGGTCGAAGAGCGACCTGTTCGCCATGTCAAGTGAAACACAGCAACGAATGGATGAAGCCGTTGGCGCCTACGTAAGTAGTATTTCCTGTTAGTATATACGGGAAATAGACCGTCGAAGTAATGCACAAGTGCAACTGTAAATGTGTATCGTTTATTTCCCAAAATGTTTTTTTTCTAGATGTTGTGCAGAAAAGAATCGACACATACGTATATTACACACTTACAGGCTGCTCATTATAGAAAGACACGTGTGTGCATTTTCTTTGCTGAATGTCATGTGATAATTTGCTATAAACATTCTATATATATATATATGTATATATATATATATATATGACATGACATGGTATTTAAAGGTTTTGTTTGTTAACAGTTATTACAACATCGTTTCCTCTGTGTATTTCAGTCATCAATGACATGGCATTTAATCGTACATTTTATATAACTGATGCAACATCAGCGATGGAACAGTTAGAGGAGTCGAATTAGTTCTCGTCATTTTGCGATGTCATAATTCCCTTGTTGGTTTCGTTTGTAGTGCGGCCGTATCTACACGCTGCTGCCACAACCGGATAAACACGAGGGTCCTCTTGGAGTGTGCCAGACCACAGCTGATTACGTGTTGCCAAGGCTGTCACTGCCACCATTGACCGTCTTCAAAAGAAACAAACCATTCAGCAAGGTCAGTGTTTTTACGGGGTCCTATTTTGGTACGAATTGTAATAAATGATCGCCAACATATGCATATCAACGAGGAGGGCGTGAATTTAAGCATAATGATCTAGTGAAGCAATACGGGCTTTGATTGGCGCGGCTGTTATAACCACGGTGTTCGCAATAGACAGTCGGACGCTCTCCCGTTTCGAAATATGTAGTAGGATATTCATAATGCAGTCGCATAGGTTGCACGGCCGTGGCAAAACTACCATTTAACGTTGCTAGTGAATGAAATGGTCTCCGTGAATAGTGGTACAACAAGTGAAGAGTTCCCGATAAAGCAAGCGTCTTGTCATGTTTGCTCGCGGTGATTGAGTTGGTTAATACGAATTATATGCTGTAGTTATTGTCGTGCACAAACTATACTTTTTAATGTGCGAAAATAAATAATGTATTACTTATTATACAGCACGTGATATATGACAATGTGCATGTATTCCAGTCGCAGGTAAATCTGGTGGTTATGATGACATGCTAGTCGTGAATGAATCAGTGTTGTAAGAGTAATTGTGGATATACCTGATTTGAGAAACGACAGTAAATGTTGAACACATTTCATACATAGGCCTACAAACAATTGCCCATTTGCTTTATTGTACACGTGTATACATGTATACATTGCTGTGCCTGTTATTGCTTATCGATGATCGTTTCTCTTTTTGAGGTAGGAAGGGCGCTCTTGCTTGATGGTCAGTACGCGAACGCAATTTAATCGTAAAACGTACTGGTAACTTATTCTATGTATAACCGCAAATAATAAATCGAAAATGTGGCTGTATTATCTGACGATAGCAAGTTTCCATGATATTACAATATTGTTTCCGAAATATATGTGTCTGTCTGCGTGTGCTTCAGACAACCATGGCGTCAGTATTGCTGGCCGTCCGACGCTTGAACCACACGTTGACCAGTCTAGCGGCGGTCGGCACCGAAGCACTGCTGCGACCTCGCAGGCGCGGCGGCATGGCGGCATGGCGGCGTGTGTCTCACTCACCGACTCCGGCAAT
>OZ023206.1:69150222-69195222 GCA_963995525.1 Escarpia spicata | reverse complement strand
AATAATTTGTAAAACACACATAGTTGCTTATAAAAACACCCGAACATCCGTACGAACGGTGCATTTCATGAGCTGGTTAACATAATTTGTGTACCAATGAAATGCGAAGTTGTCACTTTTTTCTGCAGAAAAACGAAAGCTGCAACGTTACACACTTTAACATTTGAGCGCAAACAGGATTATAAATTTTTATTGTATAACACTTTAACGGTAAGCGATGCTATATTTGAGTGATATTTTTCATTTCAGTGTACACAATAATCTAGCTACAACCATCTGGTGAATAGTACATTACGAGAGAATTTTTTCCTGAGTTTGTACTCTGGCGTATAATTGTATAAAACTAATTTAGATGTCACTTGATTCGAAAGACATGCGCATCTGACATGAAACATGTTAGCATACCGTTATTGTCACATAGAATACATTATTTAGTTAACATTATCACTCAAATAATCATATATTATGAAAGAGAACTACAAAAACAAGAGTGCAAGATCCGACAGATTCATTATTTCTAGCCTTTTAAAGCCGTTAATTAATTTCTCAGGCACTCGTGTGTTCAGTGGCATCCATTGACATTGCTGCATTGAATGCAGCGCTTCGATGCCGTCGTGTTTCTTTCGTTTTCTATCAACACGAAACTAACTATACAAAATTAACCGAATGGGTTAGGTCTTGTACATGGGTTTAGTATGGAATTCTACAATTCTGCCGATTATACAATGTTGTTGTTAATTTCCCACGCTAACGAAAACAACGTGCCTACGGGTAACACGCACCCACGCCTTACAATACATTAAACACAATGGGCAGTCGATCTAGACATAGTTAACACATGAATTAAAAGCTTTGTTAACGTAGCGTTGATCCGTAACACAAATGTTGCAGTTCTTCTGCTCCAGTTTTGAGATTCCGCGTGACATAATTAATGATGTAAAGAGTTGGGAATTTTAGTTTTATATTTTACGTAGTTGCCAATTTCAAAATAAATACAGAGAAAGAACTATATAAGGCCTGCGGGAGAACGGTTAGACATCAAGTTCTCAAAAACTCAAGGTGCAACCAAACCGCTGATCTGAACATGAAAATCGTCCAAGGTAGGATTTTTGATTTTTTTAAATAAATCACTTGATTATTATAGTATCGATGTTGTCAATGTGTTCAGATGGAATATATGTACACCTCTTCGTATGCTGGAGTTGTTGAAGATAACTAATTTGTTATATAACCCCATATCCATTATTGGGCCTATTAATTTGTTTTGGGAAATAACGCAAATCTAAAATGTATGTTTATAAAATATATAAATCGATAGCACACTATCAACATGGGGAACAGCATTACAAGTGTGCAGGTAATAAGCACAACACACACCCATGCACCTTAACAACCTAGCATAAACAATGATCATATAACTTTCTCTTGCAGTTTTCACAATCGTTTGTCTTATTGTGGCATCATGCACCCTACCCAGGGGTCGCCACTCGTCTTCGATAAGTACATTACTACGCATGCGCAGGTCGATGATCGACCTGTTCGCCATGTCAAGCGACATACAGCATCGAATGGATGAAACCATTGGCGCATACGTAAGTAGTCTTTTCTGATTGTACAAACAAGTTCTCTTCGTAAAATAGGCGATTAATTTTTTTATCGAAGTGTAGCTGTAAATATGTGTGTGTGTGTGTGAGTGTGTGTGTATGTGTGTGTGTGTGTGTGTGTGTGTGTGTGTGTGTGTGTGTGTGTGTGTGTGTGCGTGTGTGTATGCGTGTGTGTGAGTGTGTGTGTGCGCGTGTGCGTGCGTGTGTGTGAGTGTGAGTGTGAGTGTGTGTGTGTGTGTGTGTGTGTGTGTGTGTGTGTGTGTGTGTGTGTGTGTGTGTGTGTGTGTGTGTGTGTGTGTGTGTGTGTGTGTGTGTGTGTGTGTGTGTGTGTGTGTGTGTGTGTGTGTGTGTGTGTGTGTGTGTGTGTGTGTGTGTGTGCGAGTGCGCGTATGCGTGTGTGTGTGTGCGCGTGCGCGTGCGTGCGGATGGTTATTTCCCTAAATGTTTTATGTACGTCATTATGCAAGAGTGAATCGACACATTCATATTTGACACATCCTCATGTTGGTAGAAATGGAAAGACATACATCAGAATAGCCGTGGTCTTTTTATATGGCATACCATAACTTCACATCGCTGCGGTTGACCAGCGATGGTATAACTAGTAGACGAACATACGTTGAATTAGTTCTCTTCGTTTTGTGTTGTCACAATTCCCATGTTGGTTTCGTTTGTAGTGCCGCCGTGTCTACACGCTACTGCCACACCCGGATAAACACGGGGGTCCTCTTGGAGTGTGTCATACCTCAGCTGAGTACGTATTGCCAATGCTTTCTCTGCCGCCATTGACCGTCATCAAGAGCACCAAACAAGTGACCAAGGTCGGTGTTTGCATGAGGTTTTATTTTATTTATTACTCAAAAAGACCGATGTAGGCATATTGATGAGAACTGCACGAATGTATACATCAGGCATGGGGTAGTTTCAGTTGTTAATTGTTAATATGTTAATTCAATTGATTCAATTATTTTATTAATTAATTAACTTCATTGGAACAGGATAATTTAATTTAATTGACAGAATCACAATTAACTTTCAACTTATTTTTCATTTAGGTATTAATTACTATAATTTTATCCAGTCCGGTGTGATTGCCATTGACTTGTTGTCTGAAGTAAGAATTAGCTTTGATGATCACAGTGCACATTAGACATAAATGTGACAACTACTCCAGCCAGTGACCCAGGTTCACGGTGGATTGGAATCATACGAAGCTTCCAGCTTTGTCCACGGAGGGTGTTTGAACAGTGTAAATGACTAGCCAGTGTCAATCAGTAAAACAGCTGAACTGTGGCAGTGTTTGGCCAGGTGCTACACCTGTATTATATAACATAAATGAATCAAGTTTCCTTTTGTTGCTTTGTATCACATATAACAGAGGATATACGAATCATATTTGGTGTCAGGAGTTTTCCTAGGCAACAATCCCACATAAATAAGAAACTTTCAAGGAACAAATTAATTTTTAATTTCGGTAAAGTTAAGTTGTAATTTAATACTTTATTGATGTTGCATGGGTTTAGGTCGTCATGGCTGTTATAATAACGGTGTTCTCAGTGTAAATTCCGACGTTCCCTTTTACCCTATCTATAGTAGAATATTTATAGTGTTGCTTAGGCTGCACTGCCGTCTCAAATCTACCATTCAAAGTGGCCAGTGGATTAAGGTGTGCGTGAACAATGATATCATTATAGAAGACTGCCAGGTAAAGAAAGCATGTTGTCACGCTTGATCGCAGCGTCTGGTTGCTTATAATGACGTACTTGTGTCGAATATATCAGTGTTGTATAGGTAATTGTAGGAATATCTGATTTGAAGTACGCCGCTAAAACATATATATATATATATACATTCAATTTACTTAGTGTATCTTTTGATTATTGAACGGTTTAAGTTATTATTTTGTTAGTTTAGTATTTTTTATTCTAGACGTGTTGTTATATATACAATTGGTGTGTCATCTCGGTTATCGATGCTGGCTTTTTTTACATGTACACTCTTTGATACTCCGTATACATGTGAAATTTGTATTAATATAGGTACTGGTAGCCTATTCGCATTTAAGACGGCAAATCTTGAAGCCAAAATATTTGGTAATATCTGAGGATAGCAAGTTTCGATAATATTACAATATTGTATCCGCAATATATGTATATGTGCGTGTGTGTCTGCGTGTGCTTCAGACGACTCTGGCGTTAGTGATGCTGGCCGTCAGACGCCTCAACCACACGTTGACTCGTCTAGCGGCGGTCGGCACCGAGACACTGATGCGACCCCGCAGGCGCGGCGGCATGACGGCGTGTATCTCACTTACCGGCTCCGGCAGTGCGTGTCAGATCACCTGCAGCGCGAGCAAGACACCGGAAAAACAGCTGTACTGCGACCTGAGCGCGAAAGTTATCCCGCGTCTGCGCAATCTCGTCCAATTGCTCCAGACGAAGGTTAGTTGGCTAAAGAATTGTGAAGCAGGTGTCTTGTGAATGTTTTCTTTGTTAACTTCCACATAGGTTTATTTAAGTTCGTTCCAGAATGTTGACGTTTAATAATTGTTTGCCTAATGTTTAAGATTACTGGCACAATTTTACTTTTTTAATGGTTGGAACTTAATGAATACTTGTTCGCAATTATTGTTATATCATTAATCAACGATATAAGATACTTCAATATTGATTACTAGTTCTATTAGTACCTAGTTAAAGTAATATTATATTAACGTGTTGGCAACTTTCAAACAGCACAGCATATATATATTAATATTGATACCAACATTATCAATACGTTCTGTAAAATTAGTAATTCGCGTTCTTTTACTGACTGGATTTCTCTTGAAAATCCTTGACTATTTAGCCAGATAACTAATATTGTACATGCGTTACAGCTGTAACATCAACGCCAACAATGCTGGCAGATCATATACTATATTCGACATTCTATCGGTTCATGTTTAGCAGTAAATCAACATTAACATGTAAATTAGCACGTGTTGTTCTCGTGGGACACAATTCTTAACATTGTTGATCGTAAATAAACTATCAATCAATCACCATTCACTTGATATATAAAATCTTAAATATTACTTTCTGGTAATAATCGTGTTATAATAATTAGTACACTTTCAGACTCCAGATGCCAAAGATCCGAATCCTGCAGTCACCGGCAATGACGTTGAACCGACCAGTCCCCTGAGTGCACTGCGACTCTACGCCGTGGCGGTGCTTGCGTATTCCCAAAGACAAATGGCGCTGATCACGAATGTGTTCTAAGCTAACCTCATTCTTGTTCAAATATGGACTTTAACAGTGGCGTCATGTAGGGGACCAGCCAAACATCATAGTTACACTTGGTGCCACACAGTGATTGTTAATAGTAAGCCTGTTCTGTTTATGTAATTCGGGTAAAGGTCCTGTTGGTCTTACTAATTGCGTCCTCACAAATGGAAGGTCCTTCCGAATAGACAGTGTTTGATCATTGAATCATCAACTGATGACGGACCGGTTGCAACATATTGAAGTTATAGTGATTTGTCGCAGATATTCCAAACACATTTCATATACAATCGATATCACTTTATTTCAACGATGTTAATTTAGTTATGTGGATCCAATAAGATTGACATGCAACATTTGTTAGAATATGAAAACTGTCACATCATTCTCTGTTCGTTTTCAACATTTATGTTTTCTTATATGTACACATATATTATTGTTATGTCTTTTCACTACATTTTAAAACTTTATTTTATTTTATTGTTCAATGGTTCTTTAAAAGTTTGTTTTAAGCAATTGATACTTATTCAATAATTGTATTACACACGTATATATTTATAAGCATTTACCGTATAAGTTATAATTACATCATGTTGTTAGGATTATATCAGATATTGTATGCCATGTATTTATAATTTTATACATTTTATTTTATCATGCTTACATACCCGTTATTGTATGCTATAACTTTACGACATAAGTTACATTTCGACACGGTGACCAATCGTTTACCTTATGTCATGTAGACATTATATTTTATGGTTTCAAGTTTTTTGTAAATATGATGCAGATCCATCAGTTACTGCATTACATGTATGTTTAGTATTCATTATACAATAGTATGCCGTTGTAACATTGTCGCTGCTGTGTGCCATGTATTTATAGTATACATTACATTGTATCACCTTGATTTATGATGTATTAGTTAGCTACTTCGTTATTTGGCATTTCGTCAGCGCATCTACATTATGCTAGGATCTGAAAATATAAGATATCGACGTAGTGAAGCTAACGTATACATCATTATACATTTGATTTACTATATGTTTGAATTTTGATGTACAGTACTTTGTTCGTTTCAAATAAAGTTAGAAGGAAGACATATGCATTGTGTATTATGACGGACTTAGTGGTTCTCACAAAACATTGTTTTCGTAAACCTTTTGCCTGCGTTGTTTTTATGTCAACGCCACTGTCTCCAACCCACTGAGATGACGACGTTATACAAGATACCATGACTTTCCCCCTCAACTTACTTGATTTGTGACCAGCCACAGCGAACCAGGTATTCCGTCGCACAGGCATATTTTGCACACGAGCCAAAAATAAATGTCTACGTCATCTCCAATCAATTTTGTGATTTTTGCAGAAATACATACCCTATAACCTAATATTTCAATGTCTAGTTTATTTTGTTTCTCAAATAATCTAATATAATAAAACACATGCATTTACGATCCTATAGATAAAAAAAGACAATATACAATATAAGTTAAAGTAACCCCATGATTTCGCTTCTTATATAAATCGTTCGCCGCATTCTTATCCCATCAATGGCAATTCCACCAATATAAACAACGCCTTGTAGGCTTGATCTCCTTCACGTCCTACATTATCTTCAAGCCCTCTTTCTGGTGTCCAACCACATCATTTATGTCTTACCCATGGTGTCCTTCAGCCCTTGCTTCCCGAACACCTCCTTCGACTCTGGCGGCGTTCTTTGTAATCCCTGTTTGATCTCCGCCACTGTAGCGGGATCAGCAGATGTATCGAAAAAACCGCGCGAGCCAGTCGGGTCTTTCACGTGCAGCATTTGTGGGCCCGACAAAAGATATACGGATCCAAGGCCCGCGGGCCCGCACGTTTGTCGAATTCATACATACATAGGCATTGTGAAATTGTGGAACAGGTTGTTATTAGAAATGAAAGCGACAAATGTTCATTGTGTTTACTTATGTTCATAGTCTCTTTTACATATGTACCTATATATCGATCCTCCGGACATGCATACATACATACATACATACATACAGACATACACACATACACACATACACACATACACACATACACACATACACACATACACACATACACACATACACACATACACACATACACACATACACACATACACACATACACACATACACACATACACACATACACACATACACACATACACACATACACACATACACACATACACACATACAAACATACACACATACACGCATACATACATACATACTTACATACACAAATACATACTTACATACATACATATACACATATATACATACATACATACATTCATAGATACATATACATACCTTGTACCTACATACCTACATACCTACATACCTACATACCTACATACCTACATACCTACATACCTACATACCTACATACCTACATACCTACATACCTACATACATACATAAATACCTACATACCTAAATACATACATACATGCATACATACATACATACATACATACATACATACATACATACATACATACATACATATATAAATACATACATACACACATATATAGAAACGTACAACAGACACGTACAACGCATGTATATATACGTGTATGCATATCTACGCGTACACACAAAGCACGACGCTCATTTATTAAATATGACATTTGTGGTCGGTGGTTACCATGCTATTATTATACCAAGCTAACATTACTTTACGCTTATAATAAGGCCGAGGTTAATATAGCGTATTGTGATTGATAGTACTCTGGAATTATCGCACCTCTAACAATTCTCTCTTTTTTTCTGCAAAGAAACGGTTTGCTGTCACTTCGACGACTAGGTGAAGTATCAGAATCCGTATTTAGTTAAATGTTGCATTGCTATTTAGAAAAATATTTGGTATCTCAGCTATTTAGAGGTAACTTCGATTTCGAGTTAGTGGTCCGTTACAGGAATTTACGTATAATGTAATGTATACACACACACACACACACACACACACACACACACACACACACACACACACACACACACACACATATATATATATATATATATATTTATACATTGCATGCATGTATGTATTCATGTAGGTATTTGTGTACGTGTGTTTGTGAGTTCGTACGTACGTACATGCGTACGTACGTGTATTCGTGTGTGTGTGTGTGTGTGTGTGTGTGTGTGTGTGTGTGTGTGTGTGTGTGTGTGTGTGTGTGTGTGTGTGTGTGTGTGTGTGTGTGTGTGTGTGTGTGTGTGTGTGTGTGTGTGTGTGTGTGTGTGTGAGTGAGTGTGCGTGTGTGTGTCAGTGTGTGTGTATTTGTGTGTGAGTGTTCGTTTGTGTGCGTGTGTGTGTGTGTGTTTGTGCGTATGTGAGTGTGTGCGTGCGAGCGTGTGTGTGAGTGTATGTCTTTGTGCATATAGGTGTGCACCTTTTAACATGTGTCACAATGTTTTTTGCACACCTGGTCAGGTTCTTGAATCTAAAACCAAACGAAACATCTATATCTAGATCCATTTAAACTAGCAGTATTTTCAAATTTGTATCAATAGGGTCTGTAATTAAATACATTTATCTTTTATAGGCATCTTTTTCCATTGCAAATGTTATTTTATGCAACACTTACTTGATGTCTTCTTTGAAAGTAAAACATAATTTAAAACTGTGATTTTTAATAAAATCTATGTTGGTTTATCAATTTAAATAATTTATAAAACGCACATAACGCACGCATACACACACGCACGCACAGACGCACGCACAGATACACGCACCCGCGGGCATATAGTCGCACACGACTAAAGCACGACGTTCATTTATTAAATATGACATTTGTGGTCGGCAGTTACCACGCTATTATTATACCAAGCTATTATTACTTTACGCTGATAAGGCCGGTGTTTACAAAGAACATATTGATATATAGTACTTCAAACAATTCTCTGTTTTTTTCTGCAAAGAAACGGTTTACTGTGACTTCGACAACTACGTGCGATATCTGAAACAGGATTTAGCTAAATATTGCATTGTTATTTAGAAGAATTGTATCACATATGCAGGCAACATGTTCGCTCTACAAGTATCTGTTCTTAAAAGTTAACGAACTCGGAATTGTGAATGATTATTATAAACGGTTTCTCTGACAGTGATCTGTGACGCGTTGTAATATATGTTCACCGTTAGTTAATATCCCAGCTATGTTTAGAGGCATCTTTTAATCGATTTAAATATAGTTAGTTGTCCGCTGAAGGAATTTTAGTGCAATGTACTGTTTAGTAATAAGCAATATCATCCCTACTTGTATAATGGATGCTACAATTTTATAGGCATGGTTTCGACCAGTAACTGTAATAAAACCGCTTTGTTATGAGAACACAATGTATTCCAACCCGTAGTGACATGCCATGGCAATAACTGGTCGTAATCACGGGCGGATCAATGTGTAGACTTTCTTTTTTTAGACAGACAAATACGGTAGAAACTTTCTGAGACAAACGTGGCAGTCCCGGAAGAAATACATGGAAAACTTTGTAGTGTGTACGTGTGAGTGGTGTGTGCGTGCGTGCGTGCGTGCGTGCGTGCGTGCGTGCGTGCGAATGTGTGTTTGAGAGCGTGTTTCCGTGAGTGCGTGCGTGCATGCATGCGTGCGTGCGTGCATCCGTGTACGTAGGTACATGCGTAACTGTTTAGTTGCTTCAGTCCCTGTGCGAGTATATGTCTCTGTGCATATGCGTATGCTTCCTTTAAATATGCGGCAAAAGTGGGCATATAAAATAGTATATTGATTGTTTAGTTGGTTTATGATATTCACAATGTTATTGCACACATAATCAGGTTTTTGAAACTAAGACCAAATTAAACATCTAAATATAGACTCCCCATTTAAACTAGCATTATTTTAAATTTTTGGTATCAGTAGGTTGTATAATTAAATACACTTATACTCTTTAGACACCTTTTTTCAATGTAAATGTTAATTTATGTAAAGATTATTTCATGTCTTCCTTTAAAGTAAAACATAATTTTAAACTCTGATTTTTTAATAAAATCTGTCTTGTTTTTTAAATTCAAATAATTTGTAAAGCGCACATAATTGCACATAATTACTAATCTCATTTCCTGAGTTTATTATTAAGAAAGTAAACACCCGAACATCCGTTCGAACGGTACATTCGAGGTCGTTACCACAATGAAATGCGAAGTCGTCACGTTTTTTCTGCAGAAAAATTAAAGCTGCAATATGATCCACATTAATATTTGAACGCAAATAGTATTATATATTTATTGTTATATAACACTATCACGGTAAACGATGCTATATTTGAGTGATATGTTCTCATTTCAGTGTACATAATAATCTAGCAGCAACCGTCTGGTGAATAGTACATTACGAGAGAATTCTTCACTGAGTTTGTACACTGGCTTCTAATTGTATCAACGTAATTCAGATGTCACTTGCTTGGAAAGACATTCGTACCTGACACGAAACATGTTAGCATACCGTTACTGTTACAAAGAATACATTATTTAGTTAACACTATCACTCAAATAATCATATTTTATCAAAGAGAACTACAAAAACAAGAGTGTAAGATCCAACAGATTCATTATTTCTTGCCTTTTAAAGCCGTTAATTAATTTCTCAGGCACTCGTGTGTTCTGTGGCATCCATTGACATTGCTGCATTGAATGCAGCGCTTCGATGCCGTCGTGTTTCTTTCGTTTTCTATCAACACGAAACTAACTATACAAAATTAACCGAATGGGTTAGGTCTTGTACATGGGTTTAGTATGGAATTCTACAATTCTGCCGATTATACAATGTTTTTGTTAATTTCCCACGCTAACGAAAACAACGTGCCTACGGGTAACACGCACCCACGCCTTACAATACATTAAACACAATGGGCAGTCGATCTAGACATAGCTAACGCATGAATTAAAAGCTATGTTAACGTAGCGTTGATCCGTAACACAAATGTTGCAGTTCTTCTGCTCCAGTTTTGTGATTCCGCGTGACATAATTAATGATGTAAACAGTTGGGAATTTTAGTTTTATGTTTTACGTAGTTGCCAATTTCAAAATAAATACAGAGAAAGAACTATATAAGGCCTGCGGGAGAACGGTTAGACATCAAGTTCTCAAAAACTCAAGGTGCAACCAAACCGCTGATCTGAACATGAAAATCGTCCAAGGTAGCATTTTTGATTTTTTTAAATAAATCACTTGATTATTATAGTATCGATGTTGTCAATGTGTTCAGATGGAATATATGTACACCTCTTCGTATGCTGGAGTTGTTGAAGATAATTAATTTGTTATATAACCCCATATCCATTATTGGGCCTACTAATTTGTTTTGGGAAATAACGCAAATCTAAAATGTATGTTTATAAAATATATAAATCGATAGCACTATCAACATGGGGAACAGCATTACATGTGTGCAGGTAATAAGCACAACACACACCCATGCACCTTAACAACCTAGCATAAACAATGATCATATAACTTTCTCTTGCAGTTTTCACAATCGTGTGTCTTATTGTGGCATCATGCACCCTACCCAGGGGTCGCCACTCGTCTTCGATAAGTACATTACTACGCATGCGCAGGTCGATGATCGACCTGTTCGCCATATCAAGCGACATACAGCATCGAATGGATGAAACCATTAGCGCATACGTAAGTAGTCTTTTCTGATTGTACAAACAAGTTCTCTTCGTAAAATAGGCGATTGAAACATTGTCGAAGTGTAGCTGTAAATGTGTGTGTGTGCGTGTGTGTGTGTGCGTGTGTGTGTGCGTGTGTGTGTGTGTGCGCGTGTGCGTGCGTGTGTGTGAGTGTGAGTGTGAGTGTGAGTGTGTGTGTGTGTGTGTGCGAGTGCGCGTGTGTGTGTGCGCGTGCGCGTGCGCGTGCGCGTGCGTGCGGATGGTTATTTCCCTAAATGTTTTATGTACGTTATTATGCAAGAGTGAATCGACACATTCATATTTGACACATCCTCATGTTGGTAGAAATGGAAAGACATACATCAGAATAGCCGTGGTCTTTTTATATGGCATACCATAACTTCACATCGCTGCGGTTGACCAGCGATGGTATAACTAGTAGACGAACATACGTTGAATTAGTTCTCTTCGTTTTGTGATGTCACAATTCCCATGTTGGTTTCGTTTGTAGTGCCGCCGTGTCTACACGCTGCTGCCACGGCCGGATAAACACGGGGGTCCTCTTGGAGTGTGTCAGACCTCAGCTGATTACGTATTGCCAATGCTTTCTCTGCCGCCATTGACCGTCATCAAGAGCACCAAACCAGTGACCAAGGTCGGTGTTTGCATGAGATTTTATTTTATTTATTACTCAAAAAGACCGATGTAGGCATATTGATGAGAACTGCACGAATGTATACATCAGGCATGGGGTAGTTTCAGTTGTTAATTGTTAATATGTTAATTCAATTGATTCAATTATTTTATTAATTAATTAACTTCATTGGAACAGGATAATTTAATTTAATTGACAGAATCACAATTAACTTTCAACTTATTTTTCATTTAGGTATTAATTACTATAATTTTATCCAGTCCGGTGTGATTGCCATTGACTTGTTGTCTGAAGTAAGAATTAGCTTTGATGATCATAGTGCACATTAGACATAAATGTGACAACCTCTCCAGCCAGTGACCCAGGTTCAAGGTGGATTGGATTCAAACGAAGCTTCCAGCTTTGTCCACGGGGGTGTTTGAACAGTGTAAATGACTAGCCAGTGTCAATCTGTAAAACAGCTGAACTGTGGCAGTGTTTGGCCAGGTGCTACACCTGTATTATATAACATAAATGAATCAAGTTTCCTTTTGTGGCTTTGTATCACACATAACAGAGGATATACGAATCGTATCTGGTGTCAGGAGTTTTCCTAGGCAACAATCCCACATAACAAACTTTCAAGGAACAAATTAATTTTTAATTTCGGTAAAGTTAAGTTGTAATTTAATACTTTATTGATGTTGCATGGGTTTAGGTCGTCATGGCTGTTATAATAACGGTGTTCTCAGTGTAAATTCCGACGTTCCCTTTTACGCTATCTATAGTAGAATATTTATAGTGTTGCTTAGGCTGCACTGCCGTCGCAAATCTACCATTCAAAGTGGCCAGTGGATTAAGGTGTGCGTGAACAATGATATCATTATAGAAGACTGCCAGGTAAAGAAAGCATGTTGTCACGCTTGATCGCAGCGTCTGGTTGCTTATAATGACGTACTTGTGTCGAATATATCAGTGTTGTATAGGTAATTGTAGGAATATCTGATTTGAAGTACGCCGCTAAAACATATATATATATATATACATTCAATTTCCTTAGTGTATCTTTTGATTATTGAACGGTTTAAGTTATTATTTTGTTAGTTTAGTATTTTTTATTCTAGACGTGTTGTTATATATACAATTGGTGTGTCATCTCGGTTATCGATGCTGGCTTTTTTTACATGTACACTCTTTGATACTCCGTATACACGTGAAATTTGTATTAATATAAGTACTGGTAGCCTATTCGCATTTAAGACGGCAAATCTTGAAGCCAAAATATTTGGTAATATCTGAGGATAGCAAGTTTCGATGATATTACAATATTGTATCCGCAACATATGTATATGTGCGTGTGTGTCTGCGTGTGCTTCAGACGACTCTGGCATTAGTGATGATGGCCGTCAGACGCCTCAACCACACGTTGACTCGTCTAGCGGCGGTCGGCACCGAGACACTGATGCGACCCCGCAGGCGCGGCTGCATGATGGCGTGTATCTCACTTACCGGCTCCGGCAGTGCGTGTAGGATCACCTGCAGCGCGAGCAAGACACCGGAAAAACAGCTGTACTGCGACCTGAGCGCGAAAGTTATCCCGCGTCTGCGCAATCTCGTCCAATTGCTCCAGACGAAGGTTAGTTGGCTAAAGAATTGTGAAGCAGGTGTCTTGTGAATGTTTTCTTTGTTAACTTCCACATAGGTTTATTTAAGTTCGTTCCAGAATGTTGACGTTTAATAATTGTTTGCCTAATGTTTAAGATTACTGGCACAATTTTACTTTTTTAATGGTTGGAACTTGATGAATACTTGTTCGCAATTATTGTTATATCATTAATCAACGATATAAGATACTTCAATATTGATTACTAGTTCTATTAGTACCTAGTTAAAGTAACATTATATTAACGTGTTGGCAACTTTCAAACAGCACAGCATAATATATATTAATATTGATAGCAAAATTATCAATACGTTCTGTAAAATTAGTAATTCGCGTTCTTTTACTGACTGGATTTCTCTTGAAAATCCTTGACTATTTAGCCAGATAACTAATATTGTACATGCGTTACAGCTGGAACATCAACGCCAACAATGCTGGCAGATCATATACTATATTCGACATTCTATCGGTTCATGTTTAGCAGTAAATCAACATTAACATGTAAATTAGCACGTGTTGTTCTCGTGGGACACAATTCTTAACATTGTTGATCGTAAATAAACTATCAATCAATCACCATTCACTTGATATATAAAATCTTAAATATTACTTTCTGGTAACAATCGTGTTATAATAATTAGTACACTTTCAGAATCCAGATGCCAAAGATCCGAATCCTGCAGTCACCGGCAATGACGTTGAACCGACCAGTCCCCTGAGTGCACTGCGACTCTACGCCGTGGCGGTGCTTGCGTATTCCCAAAGACAAATGGCGCTGATCACGAATGTGTTCTAAGCTAACCTCATTCTTGTTCAAATATGGACTTTAACAGTGGCGTCATGTAGCGGACCAGCCAAACATCATAGTTACACTTGGTGCCACACAGTGATTGTTAATAGTAAGCCTGTTCTGTTTATGTAATTCGGGTAAAGGTCCTGTTGGTCTTACTAATTGCGTCCTCACAAATGGAAGGTCCTTCCGAATAGACAATGTTTGATCATTGAATCATCAACTGATGACGGACCGGTTGCAACATATTGAAGTTATAGTGATTTGTCGCAGATATTCCAAACACATTTCATATACAATCGATATCACTTTATTTCAACGATGTTAATTTAGTTATGTGGATCCAATAAGATTGACATGCAACATTTGTTAGAATATGAAAACTGTCACATCATTCTCTGTTCGTTTTCAACATTTATGTTTTCTTATATGTACACATATATTATTGTTATGTCTTTTCACTACATTTTAAAACTTTATTTTATTTTATTGTTCAATGGTTCTTTAAAAGTTTATTTTAAGCAATTGATACTGATTCAATAATTGTATTACACACGTATATATTTATAAGCATTTACCGTATAAGTTATAATTACATCATGTTGTTACGGTTATATCAGATATTGTATGCCATGTATTTATAATTTTATACATTTTATTTTATCATGCTTACATACCCATTATTGTATGGTATAACTTTATGACATACGTTACATTTCGACACGGTGACCAATCGTTTACCTTATGTCATGTAGAAATGATATTTTATGTTTCAAGTTTTTTGTAAATATGATGCAGATCCATCAGTTACTGCATTACCTGTATGTTTAGTATTCATTATACAATAGTATGCCGATGTAACATTTACGCTGCTGTGTGCCATGTATTTATAGTATACATTGCATGTATCACCTTGATTTATGATGTATTAGTTAGCTACTTCGTTATTTGGCATTTCGTGTGTGTTGCTATACATTATTTTTTTTAAATAAAGTTAGAACGAAATAATGTTGAGTATTATCACTGATTTAGCTGTTCTCACAAACATTCCGTCTTACTAGTATCTCGGGCCCACATTTATGTAAACATGATATTTTATGTTTCAAGTTTTTTGTAAATATGATGCAGATCCACCAGTTACTGCATCACATGTACGCTTAGTATTCATTATACTATAGTATGCCGATGTAACAATTACGCTGCTGTGTGCCATGTATTTATAGTATAAATTGCATTTTATCACCTTGATTTATGATGTATTAGTTAGCTACATCGTTATTTGGCATTTCGTCGGCGCATCTACATTATGGTATGATCTGAAAATATAATATATCGACGTAGGGAAACTTCCATATACACCATTATACAGTTAGCTTTAATCTATATTTGAATTGTGTGTTGCTATACATTATTTGTTTCAAATAAAGTTAATCATGTTCATTGAGTATTATCACTGATTTAGTTGTTCTCCGTCTTAGTAGTATCTTGGGCCCACACTTAGATGCCGACGTTACATATCATGGCTCTCCCACTCAGCTTGCTTGACTTGAGACCAGCCACATCGAATCATGTATTGAGTCACACACGCCTATTCAGCACACGAGCTAAAATAGCTGTCTCGGACATGTCCAGTCAAGTTGTGATTATGGCAGAAATACACACTATATAAACCAATCGTTCAATGTCCATTATATTGTCGTCGCCAAAATCATCCAATCTAATAAAATACATGAATTTATCTACCCATAGTTTAAAAAGACAATGGATAATATGAGTCAAACTGACCTCGTTTCTTAAAACGTCGCTTTTTGAAAGTTTGCTTCTATGTTAGTACTGAACCAAAAGGATGGATTCCTCCATGGTTTCGCATCTTCTATACATCATTCGCCGCAATCCTACCAATTCCACCAATATAAATAACGCCTTGGATGCTTGATCTCCTCTCTCGACACCATTTATGTCTTATCCGTGGTGTCTTTCAGCCCTTGCTTCTCGAACACACCCTTCGACTCTGGCAGCGCTCCTTATAATTTCTGTTTGTTCTCCGCCACGGTAGTGGGATCAGCAGATGTATCAAAAAACCGCGCGAGCCAGCCGGGTCTTTCTCGTGAGGCATTTGTGGGCCTGACAGAAGATCCACGGGTCTCTGCCCCGCGGGTCCGCAGTTTTATGTCAAATGCTGGTCATCGGCATTGCGACGTTGTGGAGAAGTTTGTGAGTAGAAATAAAAGCGAAAAATGTTCATTGTGTTTACTTATGTACACAGTTTCGTTTACCCCTGCTCTTATGTACCTATATACCAGATAACTTGATACGTAGTAACATTTATTTTATGTACGGATTCTTCCTGGGGTCGCATATGAACCCATGAAAAGCGTCTACGAGTAGCATAAAAAGCATACCATCCCCCGATTATAATAAATACCAACGCTTCATTGATCTTAAACAATATTTCACCGAATTTAACTATGTGAACGTGTTCTTTGTCTACAGTAAATAGCAATAACGAAAATAGTAATATAACTGCATTACTACTTGATCAAACATCAAGTCGATAATGTCATTAAAGACCATAAATGTGCTGCTGTTGCCTTTGGTCTCTTGATAATATTCTTTATCACCGCGACCGCGCGTGTATTCGGCCATCTCTGCAGTTGGGCCAAATGTTTAGCGCTATACGTACATTGAATACATACACACACACATATATGCGCATGCACACGCAACCACGAACATACATACTTACTCCCATACGTACGTACGTTCAGGCATACACGCACATTTGCAAAAGCACGCACATAAACTCGAACATACATATATACAAACCACGCACGCACGCACGCACGCACGCACGCACGCACGAACACACAAACTGGTACATACATACATACGTAAGTACATACATATATACATACATGGATACATACACACATGTATCCTTACTGTCACAAAATCGAGTGTAAATATTAATAAATTAATAAATTGGCGGTACCCGATTTGACATAGCAAGTTATAGGTTCAGGTGCACTAGGATTCGGAGTGAACGAGAGACATAACGTGACATCAGATATGTAAGTACGAGAAGCCAACTGGCATTCCCATTTAATACATCAACAACAAATATATGCGGTTCAATGATAGTTGGCCAACCGTTACTCTGCTATGACATTATGTTTATAACACCATACAATGTACTCGACGAGTATGCATCCAATTACGAATTTACATGGGAGACAGTATAAACAGCTGGTCACTTACATGAAGACGGGTATACACCGTTGTAATGTCTATGAACTGTAACCAATGAATGTCTCGTGATGTGCGAATGTCAACGTTCGCATCGGTCGCATTCGGCGAGATGTCAGGACGAAGTCGAAAGTCGTTCGGCGTTCGGCGAACGAATCTCGATTCCACGCGAATCACCAGGCGACAACACGGTAACGATGTCACGACGTCGGCGATGTCGAGAAGGTCTGTCACGAAGTCTGTGTTATGACAGCTAGCAGACGAAACGGTGGTGGCCTCGCATTCGAAGATCACGTCAAAACGGAACAGCAGTCGGTTATCGCTCAGTCTTCTTCAACGCGTGAGAAGTGCAGCGTCTCACAACTAATCAATACTGTTGGAATCGTAGAAGTATTTACTACAGGCGTTGGGCGGACACACGTTTCAGCCCAATTCCTGGAGACGAGAGTGCAACACTTTCTTCTGCTCAAATGTTCGTCTCTAATGTTCGTCTGGCCTCGAATGGCCGTCCTGCCCTTATATAGCTTGATGGCCGGAAGTTAGTCTGACCAATTAAAACACTTAATACAAATTAAAGTCGCTTCAAAAACCAGCTCCCGAAACCTTTCACACATCGAAGCAATCCATTCAACTCGCTGAGTTCAAAATAGATATTGCGAGCTAAACGTCTGGCTATATAAGTGCTCATACAATCTTAAACTTACGTGAATTACTTACATAATTAATATCACTGGATTCCCTGAATCGAGCCGGATACCACAATATTCATCGTACATTCCAACTCTCATGAATTAATCCATAATTTTAATAAAACACGCACTCTATTCATAAGCTAGTGGTGACCCTAGTGTTTTTCACACCTACATTTCAGTAAACAACTTTTATAAGTTCATAATATAATCTTCTTATAACCACAACATAAGTAGTTTGACAGGCCACCATATTACCAGTCATGTTAAATAATTTCTACAGGTACCAAATTTGGTATACCTAACCGTAGAATTAGTGGTGTACGCTAAAAAATGAAATTAATTAAATCTGCTCGTCGGCAGTTAAAACGTTACACGCCTTAATCGCCAGAGGGCACCAGCGTGTACCTCCGTGACAATACATACCAGAGATGGCAGCACCATCACAACCACTGTTCTAAAGCCTGATTAAATTCTATACAAACCACTTTGTGACATAACCCCGGCCTTTAAGAATTTAATCTGCGCCAATCTGCGTCAAATATCTTCCTAATGTTGATCTGTTTCGTCACACTTAATTAGCGTATTATACGCCCCACCTATTCTTTCAAGCATGAACACTTCTCATATTAGAGATGATCAACAACAAAAAATACACTTAGTGAGACAAGGCAATGTCAACTGATTAATAGGCCTTCCTTACATAAGTAATACTAATCAAACAGGAATTATACTCCGGAGGGGAGGGTTGTATACACGAGTACCTACCCTGCTTTCACAAACGAAACATTGTTAATGAAATAAAATTTCTAGTTAATCATACAATGCTAACTCAGTCTGTCCGCTACAATACCTGTCTAGGTTTCCTCGACATACTGCCGGCTAAGAAAATCTGCTCCTACATTCTCTTTTCCAGGAATAGCTTCTATCCGAAACCTATAAGTTTGAAGTTTCAAAGCCCATCGAATTAACCTGGGATTTGATAATCGGGCCGTACGGAGGAAAACCAACGGTTAATGATCCGTTTGAAGTACAAACAATCGACCGTACAAACTTGTGAAATTCTCAAGAGCCTCCTGCTTCAGTGTTTCTACCTGGTGTACCAACTCTGAGACTTGCTCCTCTATACTCAGTTTCTGCGAGTTCAGTAATGCAGCCTTGCACCTGGTTTGTGCGACACGGCGGTCGAGATCTTCCTTGTCCAGTGTCAATGACAGGACAGTCTCGCCTACTTTCTTGCGTTTCCTGTAGTTGGGTGTCACCAGCTGAATACGACTCTCTTCTAATTCCTGAAACTGTTGTTTCGGCTGTTTGAAGTTTGTGCTCACTTTCGCTTTCTCTTCCTTCAGTCTGTCATAGACGGTTTGAGAAACACTTTCCTCTTTCTCTGCCTTCAGTCTGTCGTAGACGATTTGAGGAACACTTTCCTCTTTCTCTACCTTCAGTCGGCCATTCTCTTTTGAGAGCTGGGAGACTTGAGACTGCAGTAGAGCGTTGTCTCGCTGCACTGTCTCCAGTCTCTCTGTCACTTCTTCCACGGACTTCAACAGTCTTTCTTTCTCCATCGTAAGATTCGTTTTCTCCTGTAGGAGGCGCCGGTGGTCTTCCTGCAGCTTGCCAAGTCTCTCAGCTGTACAAGTCAGTTTCTCACCCTGTTCTTTCCGACGTTGAAATTGTCTGTGTAACAGACCCCTCTTCATAGAGTGGTATCTCGATCTTGAGTTTTCATCTCGAGGACTCTTAGCTTTGGCAAAACATGCCTTCAAAGTGGGATCCTCCTTTTCTCTTTGAGTACTGGCGTGTACACCTATCACATTGCCAATGATCACATCACAAATGGGATTGTCAACACAGAGTACCTCGGTTTCACCGGTAAACATTGGTGACTCTATGTAGCACCGGGCTACGGGGACTGATATGGTTGAACGATCTATCATGACAAGGATCTTCTTATGTTTAGTTAATCGATCTGGATCAACTAGATCTCTCTTAACTACAATCCCACTACATCCTGTGTCTCTTAGAACCTCAACTGGTTTCTCATTCAGTCTGCCACGCATCACTGGTAAGTCACGGTATGTATGATTACTCACACATCCTACAACTGTGAACTTACACCCACACTTCATAGTTGCTTCATTGCTACAAAGGTGGTCAACCTTCTCGAGTGCTATACAACAACTGCCGGCCTCATGCCGTGGACTCGGCTTCCCTGGGGAGAACTGACGGGGTTTACCCGTGGGACAATTTACAGCCCTATGACCTGGTTGTGAACACAAGAAACATCTCATAGGCTCACGAGGGGGTGTGGCGCTAAGCCTCCTATTTTCGGAGTACTTTTCGGGACGAAACAATGACTTTCCCTCTTCCTTTCGACCACTCCTAGGATGGGAGCTGTCGAGTATGTCATTCTTGTTAGGGATTTCCTTAAGTCCTGCGGCCATACGTGACGAAGCATATACATCCGCTAGTTCCTTCACTGCCTCCATGCTCGAGGGTGAACGCTCCCTAATGAATACGGCTAACTCACGAGGACATGAATGCAAAAATAAGTCCCTCAATTCTCCATAGGATTCGTGGATTCCTGCTAGTCTGATCCACTGGCTCAGGTTATGGTCTAATTTACCAAGATACTGGGCTGCAGTCTCATCTACCCCCTGTTTACTCCTAAAAAATCTTCGCCGGTAATCTTCGGCGGTTAGCTGAAATTTAGCTAAAAGGGCCTGCTTAAGTTTATCATAATCTTGCATGTCATCTCTAGGAAGACGAGAATACACATCTAACGCGCGACCCGTTAGAAGACTGCTCAGTCCTAATGCGTAGTCCTCTCTCTTCCACCCTGCATTCTCAGCATAGCGCTCAAAACGAGTCAAATAAGCATCGATATTATCGTCTGCTTCCCTAAACTCGGGGAGTTTGGGCATCTTCATTCCTAATCGGGAATTATCTAGGCTTCGATTAGATACATCCAACCCCTCTGCCTTAACCTTCTCGGCTTCTAGGTGTAATGTTGCCATCCCTTTTTCATGCAACATTTCTTCTAACCTCATCTTACTATCCATCTCTTCCTTGACTCGCTGGTGCTCAAGCGCTCTCTCTTCGCGCTCAAGTGCTCTCTCCTCGCGCTCAATAGCGGCTTTTTCCTTAGCCTGCTGTTGCTCAAGCTCTTCCTTAGCACACTGGCGCTCACGCTCAAGTGCTCTCTCCTCACGCTCTATAGCGGCTTTCTCTTTAGCCTGCTGTTGCTCAAGCTCTTCCTTAGAACACTGGCGCTCACGCTCAAGTGCTCTCTCCTCACGCTCTATAGCGGCTTTCTCTTTAGCCTGCTGTTGCTCCTGTTCATGGCGAATAAACTCTAAGAGCTCAGCTCCTTCCAATTTCAACTTCTCGCCTATCTCCATAAGCTGTTGAAATTCCATAGTGTATTCCTATTACTACCTATCTAGATAATATAGCGGACACACTCTAGAGGGGCTTATCCACCTCTAATAGTCGAGTCAAACTTTGACAACAAATAACTAGGGTCACTCTGGATCTCCTAGATATCCGACTAATTCACTATGCGGGCTGCACGAAACTACTCACTGCATAAGGCCGACGGGGGACCTTCTATAACCACGCATAAACTGGGTCAACACGGGACCGAATACTAGGATCTAACAAGACTTCCTAGTGATGCACCTATCCTACTATGCTGGCTGCAAGGAAATATCCACTGCATAAGGCCGACGGGGGACCTTCTCTAACCAACGTACCTCGGCTAGGGACCGTACACTAGTCAACTACTGGACTAACTCTGGGACCGCTAGCGCATACATAAACTGTATGCTTTACAAACGATAACTAATAGCTGCAATAACGATCGTCATCGTATTCAGTCTATCTTACTGCCCCTTACTTCATTTAACCCATTAAGTAATGGTTCGTACCCTAGGTAAATAACTTCTCGATAAAGTATCTGATAGTTTATGGCATTTAGTTCCCTTCCTTAAAAGACGAAGTTCGAGGAGGACCTAGTTTCTTAGTTTGGCACTGCCTTGCCTCTAAACTAATATCTCGAACATTTTATACGGTAATAGGGAAACGTAATGCTCTTGTTCAGCGAATCCTGTGCACCAAAAGTTACCGCCCAACTCAAAATCCCGGACGAGCCCCCAGTTGTCACAAAATCGAGTGTAAATATTAATAAATTAATAAATTGGCGGTACCCGATTTGACATAGCAAGTTATAGGTTCAGGTGCACTAGGATTCGGAGTGAACGAGAGACATAACGTGACATCAGATATGTAAGTACGAGAAGCCAACTGGCATTCCCATTTAATACATCAACAACAAATATATGCGGTTCAATGATAGTTGGCCAACCGTTACTCTGCTATGACATTATGTTTATAACACCATACAATGTACTCGACGAGTATGCATCCAATTACGAATTTACATGGGAGACAGTATAAACAGCTGGTCACTTACATGAAGACGGGTATACACCGTTGTAATGTCTATGAACTGTAACCAATGAATGTCTCGTGATGTGCGAATGTCAACGTTCGCATCGGTCGCATTCGGCGAGATGTCAGGACGAAGTCGAAAGTCGTTCGGCGTTCGGCGAACGAATCTCGATTCCATGCGAATCACCAGGCGACAACACGGTAACGATGTCACGACGTCGGCGATGTCGAGAAGGTCTGTCACGAAGTCTGTGTTATGACAGCTAGCAGACGAAACGGTGGTGGCCTCGCATTCGAAGATCACGTCAAAACGGAACAGCAGTCGGTTATCGCTCAGTCTTCTTCAACGCGTGAGAAGTGCAGCGTCTCACAACTAATCAATACTGTTGGAATCGTAGAAGTATTTACTACAGGCGTTGGGCGGACACACGTTTCAGCCCAATTCCTGGAGACGAGAGTGCAACACTTTCTTCTGCTCAAATGTTCGTCTCTAATGTTCGTCTGGCCTCGAATGGCCGTCCTGCCCTTATATAGCTTGATGGCCGGAAGTTAGTCTGACCAATTAAAACACTTAATACAAATTAAAGTCGCTTCAAAAACCAGCTCCCGAAACCTTTCACACATCGAAGCAATCCATTCAACTCGCTGAGTTCAAAATAGATATTGCGAGCTAAACGTCTGGCTATATAAGTGCTCATACAATCTTAAACTTACGTGAATTACTTACATAATTAATATCACTGGATTCCCTGAATCGAGCCGGATACCACAATATTCATCGTACATTCCAACTCTCATGAATTAATCCATAATTTTAATAAAACACGCACTCTATTCATAAGCTAGTGGTGACCCTAGTGTTTTTCACACCTACATTTCAGTAAACAACTTTTATAAGTTCATAATATAATCTTCTTATAACCACAACATAAGTAGTTTGACAGGCCACCATATTACCAGTCATGTTAAATAATTTCTACAGGTACCAAATTTGGTATACCTAACCGTAGAATTAGTGGTGTACGCTAAAAAATGAAATTAATTAAATCTGCTCGTCGGCAGTTAAAACGTTACACGCCTTAATCGCCAGAGGGCACCAGCGTGTACCTCCGTGACAATACATACCAGAGATGGCAGCACCATCACAACCACTGTTCAAAAGCCTGATTAAATTCTATACAAACCACTTTGTGACACTTACATACATACGTACATACATACATGCACACATGCACACATGCACACATGCACACATGCACACATGCACACATGCACACATGCACACATGCACACATGCACACATGCACACATGCACACATGCACACATGCATACATGCATACATACATACAAACATACACACAAAAATAAATACATACATACATACATACATACATGTATGCATTCATGCATACATACATACATACATACATACATACATACATGCATACATACATGCATGCATACATGCATACATACATGCATACATACATGCATACATACATACATACATACATACATACATACATACATACATACATACATACATACATACATACATACATACATACATACATACATACATACATACATACATACATACATACATACCGTATCAGCGTCAACCCTGTACGTAACATCAGAAACCAAAGATGAGCTTTATGGAAACCTGGAATCCGTCATCAGCCAGATACCGCCACAGGAACACTTGCTTCTGTTGGGTGACTTCAACCCAAGGGTGGGAGCCGACCATGTCGCCTGTCCAGTCTGCCTAGGACATCATGGATTCGGCAAAATAAATGAGAACGGACAGCGACATCTTGAGTTGTGCTCCTACTTGGACCTCTGCATCACCAACTCATTCTTTCAGACAAAAGCCCCAACATAAGGCATCATGGAGACACCCCCGATCAAAGCACTGGCATCAGCTGGACTTGATCACCAGACGCTCTTGCCTTCTGTGTGTTCTGATCACCGGATCCTACCACAGCGCTGACTGCGACACAGACCACCCCTTGGTGTGCTGCAGGATTAGGTTGCAGTCGAAAAAGGTGCATCGCTCTAAACGGTGAAAGAAAACCTCCCATTGGTGTGAGCAAGACAACACATCCCGAAAATGCAGCGGTGTTTAGAGTGTCGGTACTGGAAGATGCACTGAACAACAGTCTACCACTTGACACTGCCACTCAGATATGGGACTTTCTACTGGACACAGTCCATAATACTGTCATCACATTCTTTGAAGAGAAGCAGTCAAGGAAGACAAATGACTGGTTCAAAGCTAACTACAGTGTGATGACTCCAGTTATCGAGACCAAGCGTGCAGCCATTGTGGAACACAAGCGCCCGCCCAGCCAAGCAACCTTCCAGGTGCTCCGAACAGCCAGAAGCAAAGTCCAGCAGTCTGCTAGGCGCTGTGCGAACGAATACTGGCTCCAGATATGCAAGGACACCCAGCGGTCAGCTCACACAGACAACACTGGGGCCATGTACGACGGCATCAAGAAAGCCATAGGCTCTACTCAGAACAAGATAGCCCCCTTGAGGTCCTCCACAAGCGAGCCCATCCATGACAGGAAGGAAAAAGCTAATGGAGCGGTGGGTAGAGTACTACTCAGAGCTGTACTCCAGACGGAATGATGTCACCAGCTCAGCCATGGATAGCATAGAATGTCTGCTCACTGTAACAGAGCTGGGTGATGAACCAACCGTTGAAGAACTCAGCAAGGTTGGGCACCTTTTCACTAACATTCTTAAGACCTCTTAAGCTCGTTTTTGCTTCATAAAATCGAGTGTTCTCCTTACCTAGGTGCGACAATGAAAAAAAATTTGCGTTTCACTAACAATTCATCCTGGATACGGTCCATAAAAACGGTCATAAAAATGCGAATTTCTAAGACGATGTTACACCATTCTTTAACTATCATAAACAGCTAGATTTGAGTCCTGGACACTCTACTTCACCCAGGAGATTAGACTGAAATCGTTTCACATGCGCTGCCCGTGATGTATCCTCGGGGTCTCCTGGTAGGACCCAGTCCACAATATAGAGGTCGTTTTACGTGGTCTGTGAACCTGGTGACCCTGCTCAGGCAACGCCGCCTCCGCTGGTTCGGCCACGTGCATCGGTTGGAAGATGAGTGACTTCCAAAAGACATTCTCTACGGAGAGCTGGCCACTGAAAAGAGAGTTGAAAGAAGTCCCCATCTGTGCTCCAAGGACATGAAGTCATTAGATATGGATGTTTACAATTGGGGGGAGCTTGCTGGAGACCTATCCACGTAGACGCACATGGGTCTCAAAAGAGGAGAGCAGGCTCTCAGCAGACTTGCAGAAGAAAAACGTAACCGGAGAAAAAACAACCAGGCTGAGAACAGAACTGAGAGCACCTTCAAGTGCAGCAAATGCAATAAAGACTGCTACTCAAGAATCGGCCTCTACAGCCTTAAGGTACGCTGCCCAGACAACAACTGAACTTACACAGACACTGTAGGATGGCTACTACTACATATATATATATATATATATATATATTATATATATATATATACATATATATATATACATGGGATGTATACATATACATACATACATATATATATATATATATATATATATATATATATATATATATATATATATATATATGTATATGTATATATATATATACATACGTAGGTATGTATATTTGCATGTATATATATATATATATATATATATATATATATATATATACATACAAATGTAGGTATGTATATTTGCATGTATATATATATATATATATATATATATATATACAAATATACATACCTACATACCTACATACCTACATACATGGATACATACATACATATATAGATAAATACACACACACACACACACACACACACACACACACACACACACACACACACACACACACACACACACACACACACACACACACATACATACATTCATAGGTTCAACGCATGAACGCATGCATATATACGTCTATGCATTCGGACGCATATACATACGCACGGACGCACGCATACACATACGCACACGCGGACATATACCCATACACGACCAAAGCACGAGGCTCAATTATTAAATATTACATTTGTGATCGTTGGTAACCACGCTATTATTATACTAAGCTTTTATTACTTTACGTTAGTAATGAGGCCGAAATGATTATCAAAGAATATCGTGGTATATAGTACTCTGGAATTATCGTACCTCACATAATTATCTGTGTTTTGTGCAAAGAAACGGTTTGCTGTGACTTCGATAACTACCTGAAATATTTGAAACCGGAATTAACTAAATATTGCATTGCTGTTAATAAGAATTGTATCACATAATGTGTAGTCAACGTGTTCGATCTGGACGTTTCTATTCCTGTAGCTTGGAATTGAGAATGGTTATCATAAACGGCTTCTCTCATAGTGAGCTGCGATGCGTTATCAAATATGTTCACAGTTTAGTTAGTCTTCCTTTGGGATCTCAACCCAGGTATCCTCGGTATTTAGAGGCACTTTTAATTCGATCTAAATATAGTTATTTGCACTTTGAGGGGATTTTCGTTTGACGCACTGTATACTAATATGCAGTATCATTCCAACAAAAAAATTCCGTAGAAACTTTCCTAGACAAACGTAGCTGTTCCGGAAGAAATACATCGATTCGTGGAAATCTTTGCAAATGTGTGTGTATGTGTGTGCGTTTGTTCGCGCGCGTGTGTGTCGTGCAAGTGTGTGTGTGTGAGTGTGTGTGTGTGTGTGTGTGTGTGTGTGTGTGTGTGTGTGTGTGTGTGTGTGTGTGTGTGTGTGTGTGTGTGTGTGTGTGTGTGTGTGTGTGTGTGTGTGTGTGTGTGTGTGTGTGTGTGTGTGTGTGTGTGTTTGCATGCGTGCGTGCGTGCGTGCCTGGGTGTGTAATTGTCTGGTTACTTCCGTGCCTGTGTGTCCACGTTCGTATACGTGTGCGTCTTCTAAACATGTGCCAAACGTGGACGCATAACATGTTACCTTGTTTATAATTTTCACAATGTCATTGCACACCTGGTCAGGTTTTGAATCTAATACCAAACTAAACATCTAAATGTAGACTAGCATTATTTTCAATTTTGTATCAATAGCCTCTGTCATAAAATAAACTGATCCTTTTTAGTCAAATGGGTCAGACTTTTTTCCAGAACACATCAGGTGAGAATACTTTTCCATTACAAGATTAATTTATGCAATAATTACCCCATGTTTTCGTTCAAAGTAAAACATAATTGTAAACTCTGTATTTCTTATTAAACGTATTCGTGGTTTTTTAATTAAAATAATTTTTAAAACGCATGGAATTGCATAAATTTGCTTATCTCATTTCCTATGTTTATTATTAAAAAGGTAAACACGATAGCACCGGACGAATGCTGTATTTCACGAGGTTAAACTATTAAGTCGTTCATAATGGGCGCATCAATTAAATGCGTAGTTGTCACGTTTTTCTGCTGACAAATGAACTATACAATACTTAATATTATGCGCATTAACATATTAAGGCAAATAAAGTTGCATACGTTATGTCATAAAACATTATCACTGGAAGCTCTGCTGCATTTGAGTAGTATTTTGTTATTTCAGTGTACAACATAATCTAGCTACAACTGTGTGATGCATAGTACATTGCGAGAGAATTCTTCATTGCATTTGTACTCTGGTTTCTACTTGTAAAAATCATTTGATCTCACTTGCTTCGAAAGACCTGCAAATCTGACATGAAACAAGTTAGCACACGCGAATTGTACCAAACAAATATATATGATTTAGTTATAATTATCACCCACATGTTAACTTTTTAACAAGGAGAAATACGAAAAGCAACAACATTGCAAAATCAGAAAGAAGAACGCATTCGTTGTTTCTTGCGTTTTTAAAATCGCTAACTTCTCAGGCACTCGTGTATTTAGTGGCTTTCATTGTCATTATTCTGTTCACATGGCGGGAATTTGATGCGTTAGTTATTCTGATTTGTGGCATGCAGCTCTACAATGCTGTTGTATTTCTAAAAGAAAACGAAGGCGTTAGATAACACACAAGACTTTAGTATGGAATGTTACAATTCTGTCGATTATACATTTTTTTAATGAATTTCCGACGCCAACGAAAACAACGTGCCTACGTATAACACGCACCCACGCCTTACAATACACCAGCGCACAATGGGCAGTGGATCAGGATATACTTAACGCATGAATTAAGTGCTTTGTGAACGTAGATTTGATCAGTGATGTGTATGCGACGGTTCGTCTCCTCCAGTTTCGAGTTACTGCTGACTTAACTAATGATTTGATGAGATGGGAATTTTAGTTTTGTGTTTCACGTAGTGGAACATTTCAATGTGAATACAAAGGCAGATACACGCCTAGGATCCAGACTATATAAACCACACTGGTCAAGAGTAAGGCATCCAGTTCTAAACAAAGTCAAGGTACAGTCAAGACGCTTATCTGAAAATGAAGATCGTCCAAGGTTAGTAAACAGTTGGACTTGTGATTTTCATTAACCAATAACTTGATTATTATAGTATCGATGTTGTCAATGGTCTCGGTTGGAATATATGTATACGTCTTCGTATGCAGCAGCTGTTGAAACTAAATAATTTGTAAAATACTCTGGTACCTACACTGTAAATATCTTAATTGTTTCCAACACTTCGTAATGTTCGTGTAATTGATTTTCACATATTATGACACTGATTTGTGAGGTCTCATACAAGTGGCAGCCTTTACTAGGCTATTATAGCTCAGTTGACCTTTCTGTGGAGGCTGTGCGGGTACTCATTGCATGTCAGGGTGCTTGATGTCCTCAGTAATCACGTTACCTTCCAAATCAACACGAGGGACATACACGTCCGATGTTGAAAGCGTATTTCAACCACACGTACGGTGCCTGATCGTGATCTTGAGCCCAGAACCGCGATAAAACAGATGTGTTAACAAATATAGCATCAATTACGACTAAAACATTAACAAACATTCCAAATATATCATAATTAATTTCACAATCTCAAACCCTCCATACAAGCGTATTATGAATACTGTCAAAAATAGCGTATCAAAACTAATCATCCCAAAGAAGTGACAACCTTAATCTTAATCTGGGTACAATATTGTTTTATTATAACCTAGCGTACTGGACTTAATAATGGACGTTTAGGAAACAAATAACCAACAGCAGAATACAACAACAAAACGTATGTGAGAATTACTGCAGACACTAATAAAATTGTACGTTAAAAAAAATTATTCATTGATAACATTATTAGCATGGCATAATAGCATTAGTTATGTATAGGCAACATGCATGATCGTCACCTTATCCACCTGATAGCATAAACAATGATTGTATCATTTCCTCTTACAGCTTTCACAATCGTGTGTCTTATTGTGGCATCGTGCAGCCTTCCCAGGGGACGCCACCTGTCTTCGATTAGTACATTACTACGCATGCGCAGGTCGAAGAGCGACCTGTTCGCCATGTCAAGTGACACACAGCATCGAATGGATAAAGCCGTTGGCGCCTACGTAAGTAGTTATTCCTCTTAGTATATACGGGAAATAGACCGTCGAAGTAATGCACAAATGCAACTGTAAATGTGTATCGTTTATTTCCCAAAATGTTTTTTTTTCTAGATGTTGTGTGGAAAAGAATCGACACATATGTGTTTGAATAGCCGCAGTGTCTTGGTATGGAATACCATAATGTTACTAAAGTGCGGTTTTGTTTGTTAACAGTTATTACAACATCGTTTCCTCTGTGTATTTCAGTCATCAATGACATGGTATTTAATCGTACATTTTATATAACTAATGCAACATCAGCGATGGAACAGTTAGAGGAGTCGAATTAGTTCTCGTCATTTTGCGATGTCATAATTCCCTTGTTGGTTTCGTTTGTAGTGCGGCCGTATCTACACGCTGCTGCCACACCCGGATAAACACGGGGGTCCTCTTGGAGTGTGCCAGACCACAGCTCATTACGTGTTGCCAAGGCTGTCACTGCCACCATTGACCGTCTTCAAAAGAAACAAACCAGTCAGCAAGGTCAGTGTTTTTACGGGGTCCTATTTAGGTACGAATTGTGATAAATGATCGCCAACATAGGCATATCAACGAGGAGGGCGTGAATTTAAGCATAATGATATTGTGAAACAATACGGGCTTTGATTGGCGCGGCTGTTATTACCACTGTCGATATAGACAGTAGGACGCTCTCCCGTTTCGGAATATATAGTAGGATATTTATAATACAGTCGCATAGGTTGCACGGCCGTGGAAAACTACCATTCAACGTTGCTAGTGAATGAAATGGTCTCCGTGAATAGTGGTACAATAAGAGAAGAGTTCCCGATAAAGCAAGCGCCTTGTCATGTTTGCTCGCGGTGATTGATTCAGGTAATACGAATTATAAGCTGTAGGTACTGTCGTGTACAAACTAAATTTTTAATGTGCGAAAATAAATCTTGTATTACTTATTATATGGCGCGTGATATATAACAACGTGCATGTATTCCAGTCGCAGGTAAATCTGGTGGTTGTGATGACATGGTAGTCGTGAATGAATCAGTGTTGTAAGAATAATTGTGGAAATACCTGATTTGAGAAACGACAGTAAATGTTGAACACATTTCATACATAGACCTACAACAAATTTCCCAATTGCTTTACTGTACACGTGTTCTTATACATGTTTACCATTGCTGTGCCTGGTATTGCTTATCGATGATCGTTTCTCTTTTTAAGGTAGGAAGTGCGCTCTTGCTTGATGGTCAGTACGCGAACGCAGTTTATTCGTAAAACGTGTTGGTAACTTTTTCTATGTATAACCGCAAATAATCATTCGAAAATGTGGCTGTATTGTCTTGCGATAGCAAGTTTCCATGATATTACAATATTGTTTCCGAAATATATGTGTCTGTCTGCGTGTGCTTCAGACAACCATGGCGTCAGTTTTTCTGGCCGCCCGACGCTTGAACCACACGTTGACACGTCTAGCGGCGGTCGGCACCGAGGCACTGCTGCGACCTAGCAGGCGAGGCGGCATGGCGGCGTGTATCTCACCTACCGGCTCCGGCAGTGCGTGTCAGATCACCTGCAGCGCGAGCAAGACACCGGAAAAACAGCTGTACTGCGACCTGACCGCGAAAGTTCTCCCGCGTCTGCGCAATCTCGTCCAATTGCTCCACACAAAGGTTAGTTGGTCTATGTATTGTGAAGCAGGTTTCTTGTGAATATTTTTTGTTAGCTTCCACATAGGTTTATTCATGTTCGTTCCAGAGAGTTCACATTTAACTGTCTATTTAATATTTAAGGAAACGGGCACAATTTTACTTTTTTGAAGTTTAGAGCTTGCTGAATAATTGTTCGAAGCATTGCCAATAAACACAAACAAGTGATCTTACGTAACATTATATTAACGTGTTTACAACATTCAAACAGTACAGTAATACACTAATATTGACTGCAACGTTAACAAAATGTGCTGTAAAATGTGCAATTCCTGTTCTTTTAGAGAATTTCTCTTGATATTAAATACTTGACTATTTGGCTAAATAAATAACAAATATTTTACATGCGTTACAGCTATAACAGCAACAATAACAATGTTGGCAGATCACATACTATATTCGATATTCTATCGGTTCATGTTTAGCAGTATATCAACATTAACATGTAAATTAGCACGTGTTGTTTTCGTGGGACACAATTCTTAACATTGTTGATCGTAAATAAACAATCAATCAATCACCATTCACTTGATACATAAAATCTTAAATATTACATTCTGGTAACAATCGTGTTATAATAATTATTACAATTTCAGACTCCAGATGCCAAAGATCCGAATCCTGACATCACCGGCAGTGACATTGACCCGAAAAGTCCACAGAATGCACTGCGACTCTACGCCGTGACGGTGCTTGTGTATGTCCAACGACAAATGGCGCTGATCACGAAAGTGTTCTAATCTAACCTTATAGTTTGCAATTATGGATGCAAAGAGTAGGTGCACCAGTGGTTGTTAATAGCAATCTTGTTCTGTTTTTTTGTAATTCGAGTAAACATCGCGTTAAAGAGTCATACTAGTTGCGTCCTCCAACTTGGTTGGTCCTTCCGAATAGACAACGTTTATTCACTGACAGGTTGCAATGTATTGGAGTCTTAGATATTTTTTTCATTCATTCCAAACACATTCTATGCTCGATCGACGTTAACACAATGCTGTGATCCCAATTTTAAGTACAAAGCATGTTTTAAAATGTGATAAAGTCACATCATTCTCTATCCGTTTTTATCATTTCTGACTTTTTATATATATACATATATTATTATTATGTTTTGTTCAGCATATTTAAGAACTTGATTTTATTTACATGTACAAGGGCATTTACAAAGTCTGTCTTTAAGCAATTGTTATTTATTAATCGTATTACACACGTATATATTTATAAGCGTTTACCGTATACGTTATAATTATATCGTGTTGATAGGGCTATATCAGATATTGTATATCATGTATTTATGATTTTATACATATTATATTATTATGCCTACGTACCCATTATTGTATGCCATAACTTTATGACATACGTTACATTGCGACACGGTGACCTATCATTTACCTTATGTTATATAGACATAACATTTTTTAGTTACACATTTTTTTGTAAATTTTGTAAATAATTATGACTCATCAGTTACAGCATGCCATGTATGCTTAGTATTCATTATACAATCTTATGCCGATGTGTCACTTATACTGCAGCATGCCATGCGTACCTTATTTATGATGTATTAATTACTATACACTATTATTTGGTATTTCATCAGCGCATCTAGGTTATGCTAGGATCTGAAAATATAAGATATCGACGTAGTGAAGCTAACGTATACATCATTATACATTTGATTTACTATATGTTTGAATTGTGATGTACAGTACTTTGTTCGTTTCAAATAAAGTTAGAAGGAAGTCATGTGCATTGGGTATTATGACGGACTTAGTGGTTCTCACAAAACGTAAACCTTTTGCCTCCGTTGTTTTTGTGTCAACGCCACTGTCTCCAACACACTGAGATGACGACGTTATGCACGACATCATGACTTTCCCCCTCAACTTACTTGATTTGTGACCAGCCACAGCGAACCAAGTATTCCTTCGCACAGGCATATTTTACACACGAGCCAAAAATAAATGTCTACGTCATCTCCAATCAATTTTGTGATTTTGGCAGAAATACATACCCTATAACCTAATATTTCAATGTCTAGTTTATTTTCTTTCTCAAATGATCTAATCTAATAAAACACATGCATTTACGATGCCATAGATTAAAAAAGACAATAGACAATATAAGTTAAAGTAACCCAATGATTTCGCTTCTTATATACATCGTTCGCCGCATTATTATCCCATCAGTGGCAATTCCACCAATATAAACAACGCCTTGCAGGCTTGATCTCCTTCACGTCCTATATTATCTTCAAGCCCTCTTTCTGGTGTCCAACCACATCATTTATGTCTTACCCATCGTGTCCTTCAGCCTTTGCTTCCCGAACACCTCCTTCGACTCTGGCGGCGCTCTTTGTAATCCCTGTTTGATCTCCGCCACTGTAGCGGGATCAGCAGATGTGTCGAAAAAACCGCGCGAGCCAGCCGGGTCTTTCACTTGCAGCATTTGTGGGCCCGACAAAATATTTACAGATCCAGGGCCCGCGGGCCCGCACGTTTGTTGAATCCTGGTCATATGCATTGCGAAATTGTGGAACAGGTTGTTATTAGAAATGAAAGCGACAAATGTTAATTGTGTTTACTTATGTTCATAGTCTCTTTTACATATGTACCTATATATCGATCCTCCAGACACCATAACTTGATAGATAGTATCAAATCATTTATATATGGACTCCTCCTAGGGTCGCAGATGAAACCATGAAAAAGCATCTAAGAGTAGCATAACAAACAAACCTTCCCCCGATGCTTTATTAATCTTAAACAAAATTTCACCGAAATTTACTATGTGAACGCTTTTTTGTCTACAGTACATAACAATAACGAAAATAGTGATATAAGTGCATAAATACTTGACCAAACATAAAAACCATAATGTCAATACAGACTATGAATGTGTTGCTGACGTTTTTGGTTTGTTTATCGCCGCGACAGCGACTGTCTTCGGCCGTCTCTGCAGCTGGCAAAATGTATAGCACTATACGTACATTTAATACACGTATTTACACACACACACACACACACACACACACACACACACACACACACACACACACACACACACACACACACACACACACACACACACACACACACACACACACACAACACACACACACACACAGACACACGCGCACACGCGCACACGCGCACACGCGCACACGCGCACACGCGCACACGCGCACACTCACACACAAACGCACACATACACAAACATAAACTCAAACATACACACGTGTGTGTGTGTATATATATAGCTCAACACACATATATACAAATCACCGCACACATACGCACGCATTTAAGCACGCATGCACGCCCGAATGAACGTACGTACGTACGAACTCACAAACACGTACATAAATACTTACATAAATACATACACACATGCATGCATACATATATATATATACACACATACACACATGTGACGCTTTTTGGTTTCTTTATCGCCGCGACAGCGACTGTCTTCGGCCGTCTCTGCAGCTGGCAAAATGTATAGCACTATACGTACATTTAATACACGTATTTACACACACACACACACACACACACACACACACACACACACACACACACACACACACACACACACACACACACACACACACACACAAACAAACACACACACACAGACACACACACACACACGCGCACACTCACACACAAACGCACACACACACAAACATAAACTCAAACATACACACATATATACAAATCACCGCACACATACGCACGCATTTACGCACGCGTGCACGCCCGAATGCACGTACGTACGCATGTACGTACGTACGAACTCTACGTACAAACACGTACATAAATACTTACATAAATACATACACACATGCATGCATACATACATATATACACACATACACACATACACACATACACACATACACACATACACACATACACACATACACACATACACACATACACACATACACACATACACACATACACACATTCACACATACACACATACACACATACACACATACACACATACACACATACACACATACACACATACATACATACATACATACATACATACATACATACATGTATACATGTATACATACATACATACATACATACATACATACATACATACATACATACATACATACATACATACATACATACATACATGCATACATACATACATACTTACATACTTACATACACACATATACACACATTTACACACATACATGCATACATACATTCATAGATACATATGCGTACCTACGTACCTACATACATACATAAATAAATACATACATAAATACATACATACATACATACATACATACATACATACATACATACATACATACATACATACATACATACATGCATATATATATATATATATATAATACATACATACATACATACATATATAAATACATACATACACACATATATAGACACATACAACAGTCACGTTCAACGCATGTATATATACGTGTATGCATATCTACGCGTACACACGAAGCACGACGCTCATTTATTAAATATGGCATTTGTGGTCGGAGGTTACCATGCTATAATTATACCAAGCTATCATTACTTTACGCTGTTAATAAGGCCGAGGTTAATATAGCGTATTGTGATTGATAGTACTCTGGAATTATCGCACCTCAAACAATTCTCGTTTTTTTTCTGCAAAGAAACAGTTTGCTGTGACTTGGACGACTAGGTGAGGTATCTGAAACCGGATTTAGTTAAATGTTACATTGCTATTTAGAAGAATTGTTGTTATCTCAGCTATTTAGAGACAACTTCGATTTCGAGTTAGTGGTCCGTTGCAGGAATTTACGTATAATGTAATGTATACATATATACATATATATATGCATACATTGCATGCATGTATGTATTTATGTAAGTATTTATGTACGTGTTTGTGAGTTCGTACGTACGTACGTACATGCGTACGTACGTGTATTCTTGTGTGTGTCTTTGTGTGTGTGTGTGTGTGTGTGTGTGTGTGTGTGTGTGTGTGTGTGTGTGTGTGTGTGTGTGTGTGTGTGTGTGTGTGTGTGTGTGTGTGTGTGTGTGTGTGTGTGTGTGTGTGTGTGTGTGTGTGTGTGTGTGTGTGTGTGTGTGTGTGTGTGTGTGTGTGTGTGTGTGTGTGTGTGTGTCAGTATGTGTGTGTTTATGTGTCAGTGTGCGTTTGTGTGCGTGTGTGTGTGTGTGAGTGAGTCGGTGCGAGCGTGCGCGTGAGTGTATGTCCTTGTGCATATAGGTGTGCACATTTTACCATGTGTCACAATGTTCTTGCACACCTGGTCAGGTTCTTGAATCTAAAACCCAACGAAACATATAAATCTAGATCCATTTAAACTAGCAGTATTTTCAATTGTATCTCTAGGGTCTGTAATTAAATACATTTATCCTTTTTAAGCATCTTTTTCCATTGCAAATGTTATTTTATGCAATACTTACTTGATGTCTTCGTTCAAAGTAAAACATAATTTAAAACTGTGATTTTTAATAAAATCTATGTTGGTTTATCAATTTTTATAATTCATAAAACGCACATAACGAACGCATACTCACACGCACGCACGGACGCACGCACACATACACGCACCCGCGGGCGTATAGTCGTACACGACCAAAGCACGACGTTCATTTATTAAATATGACAATTGTGGTCGGCGGTTACCACGCTATTATTATACCAAGCTATTATTACTTTACGCTGATAAGGCCGGTGTTTACAAAGAACATATTGATATATAGTACTTCAAACAATTCTCTGTTTTTATCTGCAAAGAAACGGTTTGCTGTGACTTCGACAACTACATGCGATATCTGAAACCGGATTTAGCTAAATATTGCATTGTTATTTAGAAGAATTGTATCACACATGCAGTCAACATGTTCGCGCTAAAAGTTTCTGTTCTTACAAGTTAACGAACTCGGAATTGTGAATGATTATCATAAACGTTTTCTCTGACAGTGATCTGTGACGCGTTGTTTTATATATGTTCACCGTTAATTAGTATCCCAGCTATGTTTTGAGGCATATTTTAATCGATTTAAATATAGTTAGTTGTCCGCTGAAGGAATTGTAGTGCAATGCACTGTTTAGATGTATGCAATATCATCCCAACTTGTATAATAGATGCTACAATTTTATAGGCATGGTTTCGACCAGTAACTGTAATAAAACCGCTTTGTTATGAGAACACAATGTATTCCAACCCGTAGTGACATGCCATGGCAATAACTGGTCGTAATCACAGGCGGATCAGTCTGTAGACTTTCTTTTTTTAGACAGAAAAATACGGTAGAAACTTTCTGAGACAAACGTGGCAGTCCCGGAAGAAATACATGGAAAACTTTGTAGTGTGTACGTGTGAGTGTGTGTGAGTGTGTGTGTGTGTGTGTGTGCGTGCGTGCGTGCGAATGTGTGATTGAGAGCGTGTTTGCGTGCGTGCGTGCGAATGTGTGTTTGAGAGCGTGTTTGCGTGCGTGCGTGCGTGCGTGCGTGCGTGCGTGCGTGCGTGCGTGCATGCGTGCGTGGTACATCCGTGTACATAGGTGCATGCGTGCGTGTGTAACTGTTTAGTTGCTTCAGTCCCTGTGCGAGTATATGTCTCTGTGCATATGCGTATGCTTCATTTAAATATGCGGCAAAAGTGGGCACATAAAATAGTATATTGATTGTTTAGTTGGTTTATGATATTCACAATTTTATTGCACACATGATCAGGTTTTTGAAACTAAAACCAAACTAAACGTCTAAATACAGACTCTCCATTTAAACTAGGATTATTTTTAATTTTTTGTATCAGGAGGTTGTATAATTAAATACAGATATACACTTTAGACAACTTTTTTCAATGTAAATGTTAATTTATGCAAAGATTATTTCATGTCTTCATTTAAAGTAAAACATAATTTTAAACTCAAATTTTTAAAATAAAATCTGTCTTGTTTTTTAAATTCAAATAATTTGTAAAGCGCACATAATTGCTTATCTCATTTCCTGAGTTTGTTATTAAGAAAGTAAACACCCGAACATCCGGTCGAACGGTGCATTCGAGGTCGTTACCACAGTGTGTGTATCAATGAAATGCGAAGTCGTCACGTTTTTTCTGCAGAAAAATTAAAGCTGCAATATGATCCACATTAATATTTGAACGCAAATAGTATTATATATTTATTGTTGTATAACACTATCAAGGTAAACGATGCTATATTTGAGCGATATGTTCTCATTTCAGTGTACATAATAATCTAGCAGCAACCGTCTGGTGAATAGTACATTACGAGAGAATTCTTAACTGAGTTTGTACACTGGCTTCTAATTGTATCAACGTAATTCAGATGTCACTTGCTTGGAAAGACATTCGTACCTGACACGAAACATGTTAGCATACCGTTACTGTTACAAAGAATACATTATTTAGTTAACACTATCACTCAAATAATCATATTTTATCAAAGAGAACTACAAAAACAAGAGTGTAAGATCCGACAGATTCATTATTTCTTGCCTTTTAAAGCCGTTAATTAATTTCTCAAGCACTCTTGTGTTCAGTGGCATCCATTGACATTGCTGCATTGAATGCAGCGCTTCGATGCCGTCGTGTTTCTTTCGTTTTCTATCAACACGAAACTAACTATACAAAATTAACCGAATGGGTTAGGTCTTGTACATGGGTTTAGTATGGAATTCTACAATTCTGTTGATGATACAATGTTGTTATTAATTTCCCACGCCAACGAAAATAACGGGTAACACGCACCCACGCCTTACAATACATTAACGCACAATGGGCAGTCGATCTGGACTTAGTTAACGCATGAATTAAAAGCTATGTTAACGTAGCGTTGATCCGTAACACAAATGTTGTAGTTCTTCTGCTCCAGTTTCGAGATTCCGCGTGACTTAACTAATTATGTAAAGAGTTGGGAATTTTAGTTTTACGTTTTACGTAGTTGCCAATTTCAAAATAAATACAGAGAAAGAATTATGTAAGGCCTGCGGGAGAACGGTTAGACATCAAGTTCTCAAAAACTGAAGGTGCAACCAAACCGCTGATCTGAACATGAAAATCGTCCAAGGTAGGATTTTTGATTTTTTTAAATAAATCACTTGATTATTATAGTATCGATGTTGTTAATGTGTTCAGATGGAATATATGTACACCTCTTCGTATGCTGGAGTTGCTGAAGATAACTAATTTGTTATATAACCCCATATCCACTATTGGGCCTACTAATTTGTTTTGGGAAATATTGCTAACGCAAATCTAAAATGTATGTTGATAAAATATATAAATCGATAGCACTATCAACATGGGGAACAGCATTACATGTGTACAGGTAATAAGCACAACACACACCCATGCACCTTAACAACCTAGCATAAACAATGATCATATAACTTTCTCTTGCAGTTTTCATTGTGTCTTATTGTGGCATCATACACCCTACCCAGGGGTCGCCACTCGTTTTCGATAAGTACATTACTACGCATGCGCAGGTCGATGACCGACCTGTTCGCCATGTCAAGTGACACACAGCATCGAATGGATGAAACCATTGGCGCATACGTAAGTAGTCTTTTCTTATAGTACAAACAAGATCTCTTCGTAAAATAGGCGCTTGGCAGTGTAGCTGTAAATGTGTGTGCGTGCGTGTGTGCGTGCGTGTGTGTGTGTGTGTGTGTGTGTGTGTGTGTGTGTGTGTGTGTGTGTGTGCGTGTATGCGAATGCGCGTATGCGTGTGTGTGTGCGCGTGCGTGCGGATGGTTATTTCCCTAAATGTTTTATGTACGTTATTATGCAAGAGTGAATCGACACATTCATATTTGACGCATTCTCATGTTGCTAGAAGTGGAAAGACATACATCAGAATAGCCGTCGTCTTTTCATATGGCATATCATAACGTCACATCGCTGCGGTTGACCAGCGATGGAACAACTAGTAGTCGAACATACGTTGAATTAGTTCCCGTAGTTTTGGGATGTCACAATTCCCATGTTGGTTTCGTTTGTAGTGCCGCCGTGTCCACACGCTGCTGCCACACCCGGATAAACACGAGGGTCCTCTTGGAGTGTGCCAGACCACAGCTGATTACGTGTTGCCAAAGCTGTCACTGCCACCGTTGACCGTCTTCAAAAGAAACAAGCCAGTCAGCAAGGTCAGTGTTTTTACGGGGTCCTATTTTGGTACGAATTGTGATAAATCATCGCCAACATAGGCATATCAATGAGGAGGGCGTGAATTTAAGCATAATGATGTAGTGAAGCAATACGGGCTTTGAATGGCGCGGCTGTTATAACCACGGTGTTCGCAATAGACAGTCGGACGCTCTCCCATTTCGAAATATGTAGTAGGATATTCATAATGCAGTCGCATAGGTTGCACGACCGTGGAAAACTACCATTCAACGTTGCTAGTGAATGAATTGGTCTCCGTGAATAGTGGTACAACAAGAGAAGAGTTCCAGATAAAGCGTCTTGTCATGTTTGCTCGCGGTGATTGATTTGGGTAATACTAATTATAAGCTGTAGTTACTGTCGTGTACAAACTTTACTTTTTAATGTGCGAAAATAAATAATGTATTACTTATTATACAGCACGTGATATGCTAGTCGTGAATGAATCAGTGTTGTAAGAGTAATTGTGGGAATACCTGATTTGAGAAACGACAGTAAATGTTGAACACATTTCATACATAGGGCTACAAACAATTTCCCATTTGCTTTATTTTACACGTGTAGATACATTGCTGTGCCTTCTATTGCTTATCGATGATCGTTTCTCTTTTTAAGGTAGGAAGTGTGCTCTTGCTTGATGGTCAGTACGCGAACACAAGTTATTCTATTCTTATTCTATGTATGTATAACCGCAAATAATCAATCGAAAATGTGGCTGTTTTATCTGACGATAGCAAGTTTCCATGATATTACAATATTGTTTCCGAAATATATGTGTCTATCTGCGTGTGCTTCAGACAACCATGGCGTCAGTATTGCTGGCCGTCCGAAGCTTGAACCACACGTTGACCCGTCTAGCGGCGGTCGGCACCGAAGCACTGCTGCGACCTCGCAGGCGCGGCGGCATGGCGGCGTGTGTCTCACTCACCGACTCCGGCAATCCGTGTCAGATCATCTGCAGCGCAAGCAAGACACCGGAACGACAACTCTACTGCGACCTGCGCGCGCAAGTTCTCCCGCGCCTGCGCAATCTCGTCCAATTGCTCCAGACGAAGGTTAGTTGGTCATTGTATTGTGAAACTGGTGTCTTGTGAATCATTTTTTGTTAGCTTCCACATAGGTTTATTCATGTTCGTTCCAGAGAGTTCACATTTAAGAACTGTCTGTTTAGTATTTAAGGAAACGGGCACAATTTTACTTTTTGGAAGTTTAGAGCTTGATGAATAATTGTTCGAAGCATTGCCAATAAACACAAACAAGTCATCCTACGTAACATTATATTAACGTGTTTACAACATTCAAACAGCACAGCAATACATTAATATTTACTGCAACGTTAACAATATGTCCTGTAAAATGTGCAATTCCTCTTCTTTTACTGAGTTAATTTCTCTTGAAATTAAATACTTGTCTATATGGCTAAATAGATAACCAATATATTACAGGCAATATTACATTCTTGTAACAATTATGTTATAATAATTATTACAATTTCAGAATTCAGATACCAAAGATCCGAATCCTGTCGTCACCGGCAGTGACGTTGACCCGACCAGTCCCCAGAGTGCACTGCGACTCTACGCCGTGGCGGTACTTGTGTATGCCCAACGACAAATGGCGCTGATCACGAAAGTGTTCTAATCTAACCTCATAGTTTGCAATTATGGACGCAAAGTGTAGGTGCACCTGGCGCCACGTAGTGGTTGTTAATAGTAATCTTGTTCGTTTTTTTGTAATTCGGGTAGACGTCGCGTTAAAGAGTCATACTAGTTGCGATCGATACGTCTTTATTTCGTCGACTTTAACGTAATGCCGTGATCCCTATTTTATGTACAAAGCATTTTTTAGAATGTGAAAAAGTCACAGCATTCTCTCCGTTTTTAGCATTTCTGACTTTTTATATGTATACATATATTATTGTTACGTTTTTAAGCATATTTAAGAACTTGATTTTATTTACAAAGTCTGTCTTTAAGCAATTGTTACTTATTAATCGTATTACTCACGTGTATATTTATAAGCGTTTACCGTATACGTTATAATTGTATCATGTTGTTAGGGCTATATCAGATATTGTAGGCCATGTATTTATACTTTTATACATTCTGTTTTATCATGCCTACGTCCCCGTTATTGAATGCGATATCTTTATGGCATACGTTACATTGTACACGGTGACCTATCATTTACCTTATGTCATGTAGACATACATTTTTATAGTTACACGTTTTTTGTAAATATTATGCTGACTCATCAGTTACAGCATGCCATGTACACTTAGTATTCATTATACAATCATATGCCGATGTGTCACTTATACTGCTGCATGCCATGCTTACCTACATTGTATTGTAGCACCATGATTGATGATGTATTAATTACTCTACACTGTTATCTGGTATTACATTATGCTAGGATCTGAAAATATAAGTTATCGACGTAGTGAATCTAACGTATACATCTTTATACATTTGATTTACTATATGTTTGAATTGTGATGTACAGTACTTTGTTCGTTTCAAATAAAATTAGAAGGAAGTCATATGCATTGTGTATTCTGACGGACTTAGTGGTTTTCACAAAACGTTGTTTTCGTGAAAGTTCTGCCTCCGTTGTCATTGTGTCAACGCCACTGTCTCCAGCACACTATGATGACGACGTTATACACGATAACATGACTTCCCCCCTCAACTTACTTGATTTGTAACCAGCCACAGCGAACCAATTATTCCGTCGTACAGGAATATTTTGCACACGAGTCAAAAATAAATGTCTACGTCATCTCCAATCAATGTTGTGATTTTGGCAGAAATACATAACCTATAACCTAATATTTTAATGTCCAATTTATTTTCTGTTGTCAAATAATCCAATCTAATAAAACACATGCATTTACGATCCCATAGATTAAAAAAACAATAGACAATATAAGTTAAAGTAACCCCTTGATTATATAAAAAATACACCATTCGCCGCATTCCTACCCATCAGTGACAATTCCACCAATAGAAACAACGCCTTGCATGCTTGATCTCCTTCACGTCCTACTTTATCTTCAAGCCCTCTTTCTGGTGTCCAACCACACCATTTATGTCTTACCCATGGTGTCCTTCAGCCTTTGCTTCCCGAACACTTCTTTCGACTCTGGCGGCGTTCTTTGTAATCCCTTTTTGATTTCCGCCACTGTAGCGGGATCAGCAGATGTATCGATAAAACCGCGCCGGGTCTTTCACGTGCGGCATTTGTGGGCCCGACAAAAGATTTACGGTTCTAGGGCTCGCGGGCCCGCAATTTTGTCGAATCCTGGTCATAAGCATTGCGAAATTGTGGGAACAGTTTGTTATTAGAAATGAAAGCAATAAATGTTCATTGTGTTTACTTATGTTCACAGTTTCTTTTACACGTGTACCTATATATCGATCCTCCGGACACCATAACTTGGTAGATAGTAACAAATCATTTATGTACGGATTCCTCATAGGGTGGCTGATGAAACCATAAAAAAGCATCTAAGAGTAGCATAACAAACATA
>OZ023206.1:69140222-69147722 GCA_963995525.1 Escarpia spicata | reverse complement strand
TACAACCATCTGGTGAATAGTACATTACGAGAGAATTCTTTCCTGAGTTTGTACTCTGGCGTATAATTGTATAAAACTAATTTAGATGTCACTTGATTCGAAAGACATGCGCATCTGACATGAAACATGTTAGCATACCGTAATTGTCACATAGAATACATTATTTAGTTAACATTATCACTCAAATAATCATATATTATGAAAGAGAACTACAAAAACAAGAGTGTCAGATCCAACAGATTCATTATTTCTTGCCTTTTAAAGCCGTTAATTAATTTCTCAGGCACTCGTGTGTTCTGTGGCATCCATTGACATTGCTGCATTGAATGCAGCGCTTCGATGCCGTCGTGTTTAGTGGCTTTCATTGGCATTAGTCTTTTTACCTTTGGGAATTTGCTGCGTTACTCTGACGTGTTGCATGCAGCTCTGTGATGCCGTGGTGTTTCTTTTAATTTCTGTCAACGCAAAAGACACTATATATATAAAATTAACCGAAAGGGTTAGGTCGTGGAATTCTATAATTCTGCCGAATATACAAGTTTTTATTAATTTCCCACGCCAACGAAAACAACATGCCTACGCTTAACACGCACCCGCGCCTTACAATACACCAACGCACAATGGGCAGTGGATATGGATATAGTTAACGCATTAATTAAGTGCTTTGTCAACGTAGCGCTGATCCGTAACACAAATGCTATAGTTCGACTGCTCCGGTTTCGAGGTTCCGGGTGACGTCAATAATGATTTGAAGAGTTGGGCATTTTAGTTTTATGTTTTTCGTACTTGGAAATGTCAATATGAATACAGAGATAGAACTATATAAGGTCTACTTGAGGATGGTTAGATATCAAGTTCTGAAAAAGTTAAGGTGCAATCAAGACGTTGATCTGAACATGAAAATCATCCAAGGTAGGATTTATGATTAATAACAGACACTTGATTATTACAGTATCGATGTTGTCGATGTGTTCAGGTGGAATATGTGTATCCGTCTTCGTATGCTGGAGCTGTTGAAGACAATTAATTTGTTATATAATTCTATATATACTATTAGGACTATTAGTTTTTTTGTGGGGGAAATATTGTTAACGCAAATCTAAAATGTATGTTGTTAAAATATTTAAATCGATAACATTATCAACATAGATAATAGCATTATATATATATGCAGGCAATAAGTACAACACACACCCATGCACCTTGTCCACTTTATAGTATAAATAATGATTATGTAACTTTCTCTTGCAGTTTTCATAATCGTGTGTCTTATTGTGGCATCATGCACCCTCCCCACGGGTCGCCACTCGTCATCGATAAGTACATTACTACGCATGCGCAGATCGAAGAGCGACTTGTTCGCCATGTCAAGTGACACGCAGCATCGAATGGACGAAACCATTGGCGCATATGTAAGTAGTCTTTTCTGATTGTACAAACAAGTTCTCTTCGTAAAATAGGCCACTGAAGCATTGTGTTGCTGTAAATGTGTGTGTGTATGTGTGTGTGTTTGTGTGTGTGTGTGTGTGTGTGTGTGTGTGTGTGTGTGTGTGTGTGAGTGTGTGTGTGTGTGTGTGTGTGTGTGTGTGTGTGTGTGTGTGTGTGTGTGTGTGTGTGTGTGTGTGTGTGTGTGTGTGTGTGTGTGTGTGTGTGTGTGTGTGTGTGTGTGTGTGTGTGTGTGTGTGTGTGTGTGAGTGAGTGTGTGTGTGTGGTGTATATGTGCGTGTGTGTGTATGCGTGTGTGCGTGTGTGCGTGCCCATGTGCGTATGTATGTCTGTGTTTGCGTGCGTTTGTGCGTGCGTGCGTGCGTGCGTGCGTGTGCGTATGTATGTCTGTGTGTACGTATATGTGTTTGTACGCGGGCGCGTGCGTATGGTTATTTCCCAAAATGCTTTGTTCTACGTTTTTATGCAAGAGTGAATCGACACATTCATATTTGTCGCATTCTCATGTTGCTAGAAGTGGAAAGACATACATCAGAATAGCCGTCGTCTTTTCATATGGCATATCATAACGTCACATCGCTGGACCAGCGATGGAACAACTAGTAGTCGAACATACGTTGAATTAGTTCCCGTCGTTTTGCGATGTCACAATTCCCATGTTGGTTTCGTCTGTAGTGCCGCCGTGTCTACACGCTGCTGCCACGCCCGGATAAACACGAGGGTCCTCTTGGAGTTTGTCAGACCTCAGCTGATTTCGTATTGCCAATGCTTTCTCTGTCGCCATTGACCGTCTTCAAGAACAACAAACCAGTCAGCAAGGTCGGTGTTTTCATGAGGTTTTATTTTATTTATTACTCAAAAAGACCAACATAGGCATATTGACGAGGAGCGCATGAATGTATGCCACAGGCATGGGGTAGTTTCAGTTGTTAATTGTTAATATGTTAATTCTGTTAATTCAATTATTTAATTAATTAACTTCATTGGAAGAGGTTAATTTAATTTAATTGTCATAATCACAATTAACTTTCAATTGACTTTTCAATTAGGTATTAATTACTATTATTTTATCCAGTCCGGTGTGATTGCCATTGACTTGTTGTCTGAAGTAAGAATTAGCTTTGATGATCATACAGCTGTAGTGCACATTAGACATAAATGTGACTTGTGACACCCACCCATGCGCTACCTATAATAGAATATTTATAGTGTTGCTTACGCTGCACGGCCGTCGAAAATCTACCATTCAAAGTGGCCAGTGGATTAAGGTGTGCGTATAAAAGTCTGCATGTTGTCACGCTTGATCGCGGCGTCTGGTTGGTTTGGCTGACATTTGAACTATGACATTTGTTGTCGTGTGTTATTGTAAGACATGTAATATATGTGTTGTATTCGAGTCGTAGGTAAATCCGGCGGTTATGATGACGTACTAGTCTCGATTATATCAATATTGTAAAGGTAATTGTGGAAATATCTGATTTGAAGTACGCCGCAGAAGGTTCACTATACAACATTTATACATACGTACGATTTCCAAATTGTATGTTGTGATTATTGAATGGTTTCAGATATTATTTAGTTAATTTTGTATTTTTATATTCTACAAGTACTCTTACGTATAGCATTGGTGTGCCATCTATCGATTATCGCTTTCTTGACATGTTCACTCTTTTAGACATACTATACACGCAAATTAGAAACTTTCATTTTTCATATCCAAGAATCATGTTAAATTACCTGGTAGAGGCTTTCGTTGACGCGTCATGCCGACTTCATCAGTAACTATGACGCTGAATGACGTCATCGTACACGTGAGGCAGTTCGTAATTGCCCTCGTCTCTGTTGATGGGTGTTTTGGTTTTTCTGATCCAGATGGCTTCTTTGATATGCCGAATCTTTCTGTTGGGTTCTTTGTCTACAATTTTCCCTCCCTCCCAGTCTATGATATGGTTTTCAGTTGTCGTATGGTCTGTAAGGGCGGATTTATTTATGGTAGACATCAATCTTTTTTTCCCGCTCCTTGTATATTTCTCATTTTTCGTGTTGTCTACGTCCTTTCTGTGTTTTGTTTTGAGTAGTCTTCCTGTCTCCCCAATGTACTCAGCACCACAATTCTTGCACGGTATTTGGTACACCAGTTCGCCCTGTTCTTCTAGCTGTACTTTGTCTTTGGGATGTACCAACAGGTGCCTGAGGGTGGTGTGGGGACGCATGGCCGTTGCTACTCCATACTTTTTCAGTACTCGATGTACTCTCTCTGAGACCCCCTCTATGTATGGGATGACTACTTGGCTCCGATAGTTTTTGTCCTTAGTCTTTTTGTTGGTCTTTTTCTTCTTACTGCTATCTGTCACCTTTTTCAAGGCCCACGACGGATAGCCACATACTCTTAGAGCTCTTCTCAGGTGTTCCACCTCTTCTTTCTTGTCCCCCTCCTCCGAAGTTATTGTCTCACACCTGTTCATAAGGGTTCTGACAACTCCCAACTTCTGATGTTTGGGGTGGTGGGATGCAAAATTCAGGTATTGGTCAGTGTGCGTCTTCTTCCTGTACACTGTGGACTGCCATCTTCCTATAATACTATACACGCATTTAGTACTGGTAGCCTATTCGCCTTTAAGACCGCAAATCATGACGCAAAAATATTGTGGTATTATCTTATGATAGCTAGTTTCCATAATATTAGAATATTGTATCCGAAATATATATATATATATAAATTATGTGTGTGTGTCTGCGTATGCTTCAGATGACTCTGGCGTCAGTGTTGCTGGCCGTCCGACGCCTCAACCACACATTGACCCGTCTAGCGGCAGTCGGCACCGAGGCACTGCTGCGACCTCGCAGGCGTGGCGGCATGGCGGCGTGTGTCTCACTCACCGACTCCGGCAATCCGTGTCAGATCATCTGTAGTGCGGGCAAGACACCGGAACGACAACTCTACTGCGACCTGCGCGCGCAGGTTCTTCCGCGTCTACGCAATCTCGTCCAGCTTCTGCAAACACAGGTTAGTTGGCCAATATGTTGTGATGCAGAAGTTTTTTTCGAATCTCTTCGTTGTTTCCTTCATCATAAGTTTGTTTTAGTTTTTTCATAGTAATAGTATGCTTAGTATTTAAGGTTAGTCGTACAATTTTACGATGTTGAAGTACAGAACGTGGTGAATAACTACATGAGACATTGCCAATAAACACAAATAAATTGTTCGATTGCGCATATTACTTTCACTAATATAAGATAGTTAAAAATGAGTGACAGACCCGCCTACTAGAACCTACTGAGTTCACATTATATTTATGTGTTTACAATATTCAAGCATCAGAACAACAGATTAATATTTACAACAACATGAGTTGTTCTCCTCTAGTGTCCCGGTCTGCCAGGGAGAGGCTGGCTTCCATTCTGATCCTCGACTTTTCGTTTCTTTTTTCTTCCTCCTCACTGATCTTGCACTGTTGTCTCCACCAACCTCTCTCATTCTCCACTCCTCTCCCAAATTCCTCTAAATTACTCTTTACACAATTTTCTCTTTGAACGTTATGAACATATATTTCAAAAATGCGTAATTCCGGTAATTTTACTGATTGAATTTCTCTTGATAATCCTGTATTTGTACATCAAATAATATTCTGTAAAATGTTAGATGCTTGATCGACTAGTAAACGCGTTATAATGATTACATTTAAATCAACAATGCTCGCAGATAACATATTATATTCAACATCTTATCGGTTCATGTTTAGCAGTAAATTAACATTCACTTAATACGTACGTATAACATGAAATACGACATTCTGGTAATAATCATGTTGTAATAATTACTACAATTTCAGATTCCAGATGCCAAAGATTCGAATCCTGACATCACCGGCATTGACGTTGACCCGACCCGTCCCCAGAGTGCACTGCGACTCTACGCCGTGGCGGTGCTTGTGTATGCCCAACAACAAATGACGCTGATCACGAAACTGTTTTAACTGAACGTCTTATTTTTGCAATTGTGGACTCAAATAGTGGCGCACGTGGCGGACCAGCTGTACATCATAAGCACATCTTGCGCCTCCTAGCGAATGTTAATAGTCCAGTAGGATCATTGTCAAGTTACCAGATCTTCCGCGGCTCCTGCTGTGGCGGGATACCCCACATTTTGGTAATGTTGTCGATCCTCCTCCCGAGTTCAATGGAACACTTTTGACGTTGACGTTGAATTTCGTGTATTAGCATCATTAAGTGTTGTGTTCGAACCTACATAACTAATTAGTAATTCCTCAGATATGTTTGCGTAATTCGGACACAAATCATGTTAATACCTCACGCTGTTTGCGTGTGCCATCATGGAAGGTCCTTCCTGGTAGACTATATTTGTTCACTGAAATATCAAGTGATAACAGGACGGGTTGCAATATCTAGGAATCATACAGATTTGTCGCAGTTTGCCAAACAAATGACTTACATGATCATTGCATCCATCATCGTCTTAACATCGTCGACGTTAACATACTACGGAGAACACAATAATTACTTACTGAGCTTGTGTCTGTTTTCAGCATAGCTGATATGTTTATACACCATGTCATTATTGTCAGTATATTTTTATTTAATACATTTTACAATGTTATTGTATTTAAGCTATGATAATATGTAAAATGGTATTCATGCATAATGTTTACATTTAGTTTACTATTTATTTATGCGACCTTTCTATAATGTATTACACTTATGTATATTTTCATGGTTTTCCTATACGTCATATTCACGCTGATATATCACAGTTATTGCCTGCCATGTATTTATAATTGTATACATTATATTTTATTATGCTGTCTTATTGGTTACTGTATGCCATTGACTTATATTTACATCATTTTTTAACTTTCCGACATGATTTATAGCATACCATGTAATCACAGCGCTAAGTTTATTGTTTCATGTTAATTTATCAGTTACTGCATGCCATATATGTGTAGTACATGGTATATATTATTATCCCTTATGCTGAAATATCACTTGCATTTCTGTATTCCATGTATTTATATTATACATGTTATTGTGTCACGCTGATTTATCATTTACTTTATATAATATTGTTACTTGGTGTACCGTTAGTATACTACTTTAAGATCCGGAAATATAATATTATATACGATTACTATTACTATTTTTATATTTATTATTATTACGGAATAAGAGATTGTACGTACGGAAAACATATTATTACATCATTTTACATGTACCCTTACTGTACGTTATTTAACTGTGATTGAATACGTAATATATCAGGTGTTTCAAATAAAGTTACTATTAACTTGTATGCATTGAGTGTTATCACCGACGCATCTTCAGCTGCAACTATTGTCCGATTCGCAGTACAGTACAGCGGCTAAGGGACATGATTGTGCACTTTTTAACAAAAGCATGAACATTGGCACACGTGTAGATTATGATATATAGAATCATTTCAAGCTAGATACCCATCGCTCTTGACATGGTACCTAGCCGCCATCTTGATTTAAAAAATGGCTGCCACGGAAATCCAGTATCCAGATATATCAGCTTCTAAGCAACATAAAATCATGTTCTTGGAGTCTAACCCAACATTTCCATGGTCAAGGAATCCATGTCTGTCTTATTCAGTATCAAAGGATGACGGCCATATTGAAATTCAAGATGGTCGCTACAGAAATCCATTATCCAGATATCTCGGCTTCTAAGCAACATATACACAGACGCATAAACTATTTTGTCTAAGTATATTTACATCATGTAAGCCACATCAACGTACTTTTTAACAAAAGCTGCTATTACAGTTCAGCCAGCCATTGACGTTACACGAAGTCGTCCAAGTGGCTCGTCTATTCCATTTTGAGATTGTTGAGTTTCCAGTGATTGCCTACAACACATTTCCACAAGGCAACGTCTTTAGATCCTTTGCTCCACGTGGTTATTTTTGGAGGAGGTTCGAAGCATACTGTAAATATAATGAAGACGTCGGTCCTGTGAAAGAGACAAGAGCACATTGTTACAACAGAAGCTAGAAAAAGGCTATCGAATTGA